>VXBX01006127.1:803528-847016 GCA_013400415.1 Scytalopus superciliaris | reverse complement strand
ACCGGCTCAAGTGAAACCACCGGCAACTCGAGTCACACCACCAGTGACTCAGACCACGCCGCCAGTGACTGAACCCATACCATCAGAAGCTCAGGTGACGCCATCAGTCACTCAAGCGATGCCATCAGTGACTCATGCTACACCATCAACAATGTCCCTGCTTCCACTGCCTAAGTTCTAGTCTGTAAGCTGCCACAGTATCACAATTTTTCTTGTCCAATTTTCTTTAGCTTCTCTTTCAAACATCCCTGTTTCCTACTGAATATTTAACTTCCCCATGAAGAAGTGCTAAGTGCATTCATACTCCACAGTACCTTGCAATAGAAAATCCATTTAAGGCTGAATTTTCTCCACATAACACATGATAGAAACTTTTTTTTTATAAAGTTTCAGATTGAGCCAATACTTAGCACACAGCGTGCTCAAGGGAATAAATAGTTAGAAATCAATGTCTTTAGAGCACAAGGGCTACAAAAACATATGAAATGTCTGATAGAGGTCAGTAGCTTAACTTAACAGCAAATAAGTCCATAAAGATGTCACACAAAGAAGAACTATTTAATTACACCTCTAAAAACAAGACTTCTGTCCAAGAAACAGAAGCAAATGAAACACTTGATAGAAGATTGTTAAAAAGCAGGTATAATACAATGCTATTACAAAACAGACTTAACATGATAAAAATCAAGACAAGATGTCAGTTCATATAACACCCAAGGCTGAATCCTTCCTGGCAACCAAGAAAGAACACCTCGTGCTTACATCCACATGCCTGAGTGTCGGGCCTTAAAAGCTGCCACCAGCCCCATGTGGCTTCTACTGACAGAGAAGCTCAAAACCTGAAACCCATCTCAGAGCTTCAAAGACACTGAATAGTTCTCACCTACATCCATGGATGCCAGATCTTCACGAAGAGAAGGCAGAGAGAGAGAGAGGCAGACTGGAAACAAAGCACTACTTTTCTAACTTCTGTCAGCTTTCTACACGGGGAACCTGCTCTCTTCAACTTGTCCACCAGCAGGTTTTCATTTTCTTCCTTACCTGAAACTTTTTGCCTTTCCCCCTGTAATATGTCATTATTCCAGTGGATTCACAAAACAAAAGGATGAATGCCAGCTAATGCAAAGAGATGCCAAAAATAACTTGCTTGTTTGAGGTTTTTGTTTGGGGCTTTTTATTTGTTTTGTTGTTTGGGTTTTTTTAATACTCACAGCATCTATACTCACAATGTCATGGATGTGACTTTTTATCCCCAAATTGGACTGTGGCCATTAGGCTCTTGCATTTTGTTTTTAATAAAGACAAACAGGAAAGAATGAAATCGGGGCAAATAAAGAACAAATCTACATTTCTGCTGTATAGACTTCAACCACGCAGTAAGTTTATAACTTCTATTGCATAGAATGCAGCAGTATAGAAATACAGGTGAGATAGTTCCAAACTTGGAAAGCGCTGTTGCAAAAACACACTTGACTATGTATGTCTACCTCATAGTTTGCAACACTTTAAATCGAGATGTCAGAAAATACCCATCCTCAACCAAGACATTAAGAACAGCAAGGAAATGTGTTTGTACCTATATTTGAAACTCAACCTCTATTTATTATCTAATTAATCATTAAACTATTTGTCATTGGCTGAAGTATTACACTCTCCCTAGTCAAAGCATAATTGCAATTTATTGTTATTAGAGTAATTCCTTCCCTTATAGATTTCCCAAGGAATTAGACATTCTAGTTATGAGCAGGAGAGCACATTCCCAAGCACAGGATTTCTACAGAAGAGTTTCAGTAACACCCACAATCAGACACACACGTTCAATCCAAATAGCACTACAAAAATATCTTTGCTTCAATACAATTAATATTTCCCTAAAATTCCAGAACAACTACTTTGAAAATTAGTAGTTGTAAAATATTCTAATTACAGACACAATCACTTGCTAAAAATGTGAGCACAGAACAAGTTGAAATTGGACAGATCCAAAACCAGTATTTATAAAATCCTGTCTATGAATTGTCCCAGACTGAAGGGATACTTTCTGAAGAAACAGTCTGAACCCCCATTGTTACTCTGTCTTCAAGTTGCCTCATTATTTGACATAATTCTGTGATCAGTGACTATGAATATATTTATAAATCCCCACAGATTTTAGACAAAAAGTGTCTCAATTTGCTCGCACCAGCCAACTGTCACTTCTGCTTAGGAGACAGCAGGTACTTTGTACAGCAACATTTTTCAGTTAGGATATCGTATTACAAGGTGGGACAAAGTGGTAGGAAATTGCTTCAAGTTGATAGAACTAATTTAATTTTGGAAAAATTTCTTTTATCTAGTTTTCTACAATACGTTTAGATACACATTTCCTCTCTGAAAAAGTTTAAAGTGATTATTATAACAGAAATCTTAGGATGGTATCCTTTTACTACAGTAGATTTAAAGATTCCTCATATTTCATAAATATTTCATGGAGCATTTTACAACAGAAACATGCCATTAATTTACCAGCCTTTTAATCCCATGAGCAATTACTAGAGCTATTAACCACTACGCCTAAAACACATTAGGGCAAACAACCAAGTGTTTTTCTTGGAACTACAAGCTCATCATTCTGCCCATTACAGATAAATAAAAAATATGCCAAGAAATATTAAAGGAGTTCAGAATTTCTCTGTGTGTATTACTCATTTCTGATACAGCTGTTACTTCATTGAGATTACTGTAAATGGCTACATGAAGTGATGGCCTGCATGAACAACTCTGCGATAGATACGATAAACTAGATTTACATGTTTTATGCTCCTATAACATAAATTCCCTGGATATTTCAACTATACAAAGCTGGAAAATTCTTTCAGGAGCACAGATGCACAGAACTGCAGCTCCACCAACAGCATGTTGTAATACAGGCAGCACATACAGAAAATAGGCTTAATAGAGGGCTTGTTATTACTATGGCAACCACAGCAACTGGTTTTCAAAATGAATAATAGCTCTGTTAGGCACTTCATTAATTTTTTTTTTTTTTTTTAAATCAAACACAGCCCTTAATCTTCTCAATGGAACAAAGAGTTATTCTGAATGCATGCAGAAACAGGAAATAAAGTCCAATCCACTGTTGTAAAAACAGGGTAAGATTCTTTTCAGAACCTTTGTTAGAAAGAACAGGAAAGTACATCTTGTCTGCTATTTCACATGGAAAGTCAGGGAAGCAAAAGTAGATGAGGTTGGTTTTAGAAGGTACAAGAAAACAAGTGAACATAAGATGAGGAAAACTAAGGCAAAAGGAAGATTAATAAAACTGCTAAGAAAGGCCCATAACAAGTGAAGCCAACAATGGAAATGATAAGCAATGGAGAACAACTATGTCAGCAGAAGATGTTAAGTGGCATTATAGTTTTTCATAGTTCTCCCAAAACATTCAATTTCTGTGCATCACCGACTGTTTCGATTTTTACATTAATGCCACTCAAACACTCTCTAACCAACTTTGTAAGTACAACTAAGAGAAAAGCTTTTAAGCCCTATCCCGAATGTTTGTTTGTTTGTTTGTTTTTTTAATTGTAGCTCTTACTATTTTGAGTCTTTACTCCAGTGGTTGCACTAGAAATATTATTTCAGTTTAGCTATACATTAGATTCTACTATATCACATTTGTGCAAAAGACAAGCCCATAACCTCTAATCCATACAAGTTTTTGTCTGTTAATTGCAAACATGCATTATGTTTCCAGAGTAGTTGTCCATTATGGCTGAAACACAGTGATAATGATTTGAAAAGACAGATAGGACTAATGACACATCACATGAAGCAGCAATAGGACACGTGTTTACTTTATACTATATATCAACAAACTGAAAGAAGAATAAGCACTAATATGATCAGCTACAAGTAATTCAAAGCTGCAAGGGGTAATAAAGTTGTAAATTACATGGGTGAACTAGGTGCATAGATAAATCACTGTGTAGCTCAGTGCAGATAAATTAATGAAGCTGGAAACTAAGTTCATTTCAATTAATGTATTTTGCAAAGTTATTGAAATTTTTCAATAGCATTGGTTTGGCAAGCAACTTTAAAGGACATAACAGATTGTTGTTACAGAATACTATATTTATGAGCCATGAATGAATGCCATGAAAAGGTAATTACTATGTTAAATCAGGTTCAATATAAAACTAGAATGGATGTGAGCAATAGGAAACTCCTACTTTTCAAATTGCTGCAACAATACAGATGACCACTGTGGTAGGAAGTTTTCTTTCTGAATTTAACTTCTAGAAAATCACCCTAGAATTCTTCTATTGCAGTGCACACAGGCAACTAGCTATTGTTAGTGAGATGACACTTAATTCCTGTAGAATTATGTAATTTTCTGCCAGCAGATTAATCAAAAGTTCAGCTATTCTTTGCATGTTCTGTAAGATTTCACAATGTTATCTCCTAATTGTATAGCAAAGGACTAGCTAAGAGAGCACATGACTCAGTAGCTTGTGGTACTCTCTGAAAAGGTTTTCTTTTTTTGAGATTTGATTACAATGAGGAAGAGAAATAGATGAGTTTTTAAAAAGAGTAATGAAAAGTGCTCTTGAAAGTGAATATAGGACACAGCAATATGAATAAATTTAAGATGGCAATGCTTTACCATTTTCATGGGTGCTTTTACAGGGCCTCCTATTTCTTTTATAAAGGTAGTATGCTGAAACTTCAATATGTTATTCTGTTCAACTTGGAACATGTCACAACTAAGCAGAAAGAAAAGTGACCCTAACAAAGAACTTTACAACTTAAGAAATTAGTTGTTTTGACTCTGAAAAATTTATATACATGTGTTATGGTGCATAACAGTAGCATTACAATGTTATGAAACTTTATTAAATCAAAAGAACACAGCACACAAAGCTTACCACTGATTATTGCTTGACTTAAACATATTTCTGATATCCAATTACATACTCACTAGCCATATATGTATTAAAAAAATCAGACAATTAGTTGATTTGAAGATAAAGAAGGAATTAAGGAAGTGTTTTAACAAGCTAATTTTAAAATTGATATTAAAACACCCATCTGCTATGCAGAGGTTGCAAGTATGATTTGTTATGTCATCTGATTGTATCAATATAGTTTGCTTACACTGTTTGCACAGTAAACAGCTCCCTAAAACATTGTACAAAACTACTTAAAAACACAAGTTTAACAAATTTAACAATTAAACTTTAATTGGAAACCTGACAGACATAGCAGTACTGTTCCTCTAATACGTACAAAGTGGTCTGTTGAAGGAAATAGGAATTTCTTCTGAGACACTCTCCCTGTTAGAGTCCCATCCCCTCCTCTTAAAGCAATCAATTGTTCCCAAAAGATTCTGCAATCTCATCTTCACTCAGTAATGCAAGGTCCACTACAAGGAAAGGCAAGGCCTGAAATTAAGTCTATATCAAACTGACTGCAAGTCAAGCATAAGCACAGGTTGATTGCACAAAACAACTACTGAATAATCTGGCATGCAGTACCAGGAGTGGGAGGCTACACAGTCCTCTCTGCATCTGTCTACTAAACTCAGCAATACTACCAACAGTCCTATCCCGCTTTTGCAACCACTACACTTCAATATGATCTAATTGACAGGGGTCAGTCCTCAAGTCCCTCGCCAACGAAACTGCTTCTTCCACCAGCCCACATTTTTTGCAGTAACACCGTTCTACTTGTTTAGCAGTTTTCATTCTGTAATTTTAATTTTATGGGATTGTCTGCCCATTCATTGCATTATATTACTACTTCAAGGTAAATTACCAGGGCCATTGAATATGTCTCTCCTACAGCACAAAACATACACCTAGAAGTAACATTTCTATAGGAATAGGGTTTCTTTTCACATAGCTAATTACTCTTGAGATCCAATTCACATTATTCTGTCTCCATTTATAACATAGGTAATAACACAGAAACAGTCAAATAAGAAGTGCCAAATGAAGTAAGGCATATTATTTCCATGTATTTGTCATGCAAACAACAAAAATGCCTGAAGGACAGAAAAGTGTCTTGGGAGGTCTTAAAGGAAGACCCAGAACAACTACAAGGGCAATTATAAATTCTAAGCATGCATTTATTAGTTCAGCTCTACAAAATATTAAAATTTAATTAAGGGCACTTTTCAGCTATGGAAATAGGCTTTTTAATAATAAACAAGAGTAAAGTAACATAAAAATTAATTATTTTATATTCTGAGAATTCTGGAGTGCTTTTTCAATTCCTTTTCTAGTTCACGCTCTTAGGCCTTGCTCTGACAACCCTTTTGTACATAAGCATGTGCTGGATAAAACTCTACATAAAAATCTTGAGAATTACTCTATCATTATCTATTTGTGTAATATTTACCAGTGGATTCATATCCCAATTGCAGTCTATACCTGGTATACTATTTTGCTCAGGGTATAATTTGATGGGGCTGATAGAACCCCCTGTTTCCACCAGTTTACAATATCCAACCTGTGGACCAAACTCAACTCTAAAGTCTTCTGCTGGTCTTCAGTGCCTAAAATAATTTTCATTTCTAAATTTATACACATAATACATCTTTTGGAGAGTTTTCTTGAGAAAGAACAGACTTATTTCATAACCTCTAGCTGACATACAAGACTAGCATTGAATTTTACACTGTCTTTATAGGATAATGATTATTCAAACGTGACTTGAAGGATTTCAAGGTCATTCGTATAATTTTGTGTTCATAGTTACTGTTGATTTCTTATGTTTTGATGAGAAAAGTCTTGATTTTAAAATGCATATGACATGGCTACAATTCCAAAGATTATTTATATTGCTTTGAAAGGACTTGTCATATAATCTATTTCAACAATATGCAAACTATATCAAGGAAACAAAGACAAAAGAAATACTTTACTTCTCCTACCTCTGCTTCTAAGTGAAACCAAGACTAATGCTTGCAGAAATGAACAGAAATATTTGCAAAAATGTCTCCAAGTCTTACTAATTCAAATCACTCTGACAAACAAAACCCAACTAACTGTGGATCTAACACGTAACAGACGCACACATACCACACCAGCATACACAAACAGAATAAACCAGTTGCAACAGAATAGCTACTTGTCCCTACACTATTCAGTAAAAACTTTAGCTTGGAACCTGCTGCCTAGTTCTACTTTAGTCTATTTTATTCAGNAAAAAAAAAAAATCCCAAAACCCTCCAACAAGAAATGAAAAACCCATCACACGTAATGTGCAACAGTTTCCCAGGCTACTGCTGTCATTATAAATCAAGAATCCCTTTTAAATGTAGTCTTCATTGTAACACAGAGCTAAAGCAAGCATCTTTCAAAAATATATACAATAAAAATGCATAAACACATGCACACATCAGATTCTGAAGAACTCTACATATTGTAATAAGTATATACATATTTGCATATGTATATGTGCATACACACACTTTCCCTACCTTATACCAATAATGTAGCCCAAGCACTTCTATCATAAACGACCCACTCCTAATAGCTTCATGATCATGAAGAGTTTGCATGTCATCAATAAGGAGTTTATTTCTTTCACTATGAAAAATCATATATCTACCTATGGTACTGGATATATTCCAGATACAAAAGTCAAACTATTTACATCAAAAAAATCCAAACCTGGCTTAAAAACCTATTTGTACAACTTCAAATTCTGTACTCATTAGTTTGCACAGCAAGAAAAAGAAGCAGCTTCCTATAAACAGACCTAGAAAAGGCATTATTTAGTGATTTGTAGAGGAAAGAGTGTTGAGAGTTCATGAAATATTTTTCACATTTTAACATCAAGAAAACATACTCAAATTTCATATCTTATTCTTCTGTGTGATATTTATAAAGTTCAATAGGGAAAAAAAACCAAACAAACCCTGTCTGTTTAAATAGCACTAAGCTCACCACCAGGGTGATTGCACTCCTGCTAAGAGTGGAAATTTGCTTGCAAAATTATTTTACTTTAAACCACAAATCTGATTTACTAGGAAAGTATTTCCAACTAATTAGACAGCAAAAGTGAAATGGATAGTTTTAAATTAAACTCTGTCTTCCCACTGACTTTGGAACCCTACATAACAAAGACTTCTACCTTTACAACATTCTTAAAAATTGAGTTGTCATGTCATTCACAATCATGTAACTCATAACACCTGTTAGATTAATGGGAGAAAAAGTGATATTTGATTACCATTTTCAAGCTTATAAAACACATGTAATATTTTAAGACCTCACTTTATTCACAGTTGCATTTCATAAGAATGTTCTATAACTCACTGAAATGCTAAGTCTCATCCAGTTAAGATTGTTTCTACAGTTGTACTTCGGTAACACCAATCTCACAATAAGACTCAGCACAGAAAGAAAAAAAAAATGTCACAACTTGGACAATATTATACTGAAGAAGTCTCATGACAACTAGCAGGCAGGAGAGCACCAATTCAAGACCTGCAAACATATGATTTCTACTTCCTTCTGTAGGTTTCCTGCAGATATCTTTCAGAATAGTCTACCTCAAAGACATTTTTTTAATTAATTATTTTACCATAAACTCCTACTTTGAATCACAAAGTTCTCCAAATGTAGTGTACTAATTCTGCTTGGTCCAGATTTTTGCTTGGGATACAAAGCCATTTGATTCTGTGATACCCTCTCAGCACTTGTATTGACTATTCAGCAGCTAAAATCCAGTGCACAAAGGGAACAGTCAAGTTATCTGACAATACATTTGTTTTCACAGTAGCATATTGTCAGCATTCACAGATGAGACACAGAACTACTGTATCAGCCTGTGAACATGGTGAACACTCACTGGGTAGACAAGCAGTAATACATACACACCTCACCATCTTTCACATTTCTACTTATTTCTGAGCATGAAAATCACTCTTATATTCCATGCTGTTCCATTATCAGGCATTAACAATACACACAGCTAATTACACTTCAGGTTTTTTTCTCCAGAGATTAGTCTAGTAGGAAGAAATAATGTGAAAAAGAACAAGAAGCCATCAAACACCCTACATATTAGAAGGATGTAGGCAAATCAATTACTACAAGTGCCAATACTAGAAGCCTTGAATTTTATTCTTTTTTTTGCACAATCAACTCTAAATGGTAACAGTATTAGATCCTAAGAAAACCATCAGGCAGAACAGTACACCAAACAGGAAAATACTATGGCTTAAGAATAATTTAGATGTATTTCATAGCTCCTACAAGAAATACTCACCAAGATCTGTATTGGGGCCAGCAAGTAGCTGCTTAAATTTGTCTAATCGGGATGCTTCTCTTTCAGTTAATGCAGGAGTAACTGAGGTGTTGTAATCTCCCATTCCACTCACCAAAGGAGGTGTGGAAGTTTGTGGAAGTGACTGGGATCTCTGCATGGAAGAATTTTCACTAGTGTTATCTGAAGGGAAATAGAAGCATAGCAGTAAGCCTCAGCTAGTTAGAAGGACTCTAATCACTTACATTTAATTCATAAATTTAAAATAGAATTCTGTTTTTGTAAAATGCAAAATCAAGTATAGCATAAGTTTGGACTTCAAATTACTTGGATTTAGCAGAAGGAGCATTCCTCTTTCAAGCAGTATTCCACAATTAAAACATATCAATTAGAGATCATACTAACAGCAAAGTTAATGGATTTCTAAAGTGTCTGTATTACTGAAAGCTGTTTATATTCCCCTTGCCATTCTTTAAAAAAACAAACTGAGAAATCATTGCTATTGGTTACTTCAACACTTATACATAAACTGTGGACTAGATCATATAAGACTGAATTTCCCAGTCCACCTACATGATTTTCTCCAATTTTTCAATATATCTTATGCAGCACTATTTTAATAACAGCTTTTCACAGTAATAGTGTTACTATTAATTCCATACATCTTGGTGCATTTAACCAATAAAATACATTCAATAGTGGAACTTCCTTTCAAAACTTATAATTTATTAAGGCTGAAAACAAAGAAAGTTTAATTATTCTTGCCTCATACATGTATTTCTCATCCACATGCATTACAGTTTAGTATGGCATGCAGTTCTCTCCCTCAAATAAATCAATGTTGATAAACAGTATTTTCCTGTGCTAGTACGAAAAGGTTGGGAAGAGGTTACTGTCTTACAGGGCAAATATTATAGCTCTGCTCATTTAACTTTCAACACCTTTTACACTTTTTAATATACCTGACGAACTCGCTGTATGACCTTCACTGACTGATTTAACAAGCCTATTATCACCACATGCAACTGAAGTCAGCTGTGCAAATTCCTCTTGTTTTTCCTCCTGTAGATGTTCTTCCTGAAATTTATGCTGTTCTTGTAGCTTGCTGTGATTCTGAATTACTTTGTGAGCTGTTTCCATGACCACTTCTGTATTTAAGTTTTCAGCAGCTATTGCTAAGAGTTCATCATCATCATCCCCAAGATCCCAGGCATCACTTGTGTTGCTTTCAAATTCCTGGAAGGTGTTGACTTTCTTCAGTTTCACTGGAGTTGTAGGAGGCTTTGAACCTGGTTTTACCAAGCTGTTCAAAACCAAATAAACAATATTTAGAAAACTAGTAATGAAACTATGGATAGGACCAAAAAGCAAAAGTTCATACTCGATACTATATAGGTAGCAAATATTTATCTCCCTTCACTCATGTTACGGCTACATCCATCCATGATAACACACAACTGACGAGGTCTTAGAACAAGGGCTGTAAAAACTGACTCTTCTCCACTTTGAACAGAAGCTGAACAAATACTTTCTTTCCTTGTGTTAAGAAAACAAACAAACAAATAAACAAACAAAAACCCCAACACAAAAAAAGACCAACCCAAAAATCAAATAAAAGGATTACTACTATTTTATAAAATAGACAGGACACAATGCACTGTTCTTGCTTCATAAACTTCCATAGAGATTCTGTCCCTTTCAATGAAATTGCTGCATAACAGCACAGGAGCCATAATTAAGTCATGGTCTACTCCTAANAGATAAGCCAGGCCTAAACACCAAGAGCCTGTTAGCAAGCTAACCCGAGAAGGAAAAGAGAGCAAAGAGAGGGAGAACACCTCCCCCTTCGCCTTATATACACTGATTACGTAAAGAGATGGGATGGAATACTTCCTAGGTTTTGACCCTGGTTACCAAGGAAGGCCTACAAAAACAACCCATCACAGTCATCACAGGCAATCATGCAATATAATCATTGTAATAAACAAATCAAGTTTAACTTAAGACTCATTAAATCTATCATTTCTCCCCCTTCAGGCATGACAGCATGGATTTGCTTCAGAACTTTGCTCTTCCCACAGGCAAGATATCTTCTCTAGTTACTAGTCTAAGTGGACCCTGATCAGTTCCTAACCTTTTGCCCCTTTATCAACATACAGTGTGAGATATGAACCAAGTATCCCTCCCTAGCCTGGCACTTGTTCTCACTTACAGTAATGCAGAGCAATCACATGTCCCTTCAGAACTGAGCTGAACAGGGTATAAAATTCAGGAGGTTTCTTAGTCTGCTCCCAAAAAGTAAAAAAGTTACTGCCAGTAGCTTAACTGCACTGTCACGGAATGCATCAGCTTGGAAGGGAACACAGTGGATCATCTGGCCCAACCTTCCTGCTCAGGCAGGGTCATCCTAGAGCACACGGCACAGAATTGCATCAATACCATCCTTAAGTATGTTTCTGACCATCCCTGTCTTCCCACTTGTGCTAGTTTATCTTTCTTCTCTTAAGATAAGCAGAATTGCAAATCAGAAAAAGCTCTCAATCCTCCCACAATGTCAGCAGAGCAGCGTTTCTGTTACGTGTTACAGGGAATGTCTTCCTTAACAGGTGCCACAACACTTACACTTTCACCCAACTTGTCATCACTGTCTAAAACAGTAAGATCTTTCTCCAATTCTGTCATTTACAGCAATAAGCTTCCAGTTTTTGTTACTCTCTGTAACTCTGTAATTTGATTAAATTAATCCAACTTCTTTTACTTCAGCCCTCAGGACCCCACATTTCAACTGCCTTCAAATCTGTATCATCTGAAAATTAACTAGAATTTTTACTTCTTGTACCATTTTAAACCAGCTCTTGCAAAAGAAAATCTAGTAGAAGCACAACTTTCTTCCAAACCAATAGTTGTCCACTTTTCTTTTGCCTTTACCACAATTTTCCATGTATCCAAAGCATTACAAATAAATAATAAAAGTTGGCAATCTATGTCAGTTAAGAGCTGAAGAGCTCCCAGTATGGTAAGCATCAGGAAGTTACAAAAGAGAAGTCAGAACAGAGAAGTCAAGATTATGACACAAATTGAAAAAGGAAGATTAACAATAGACTTTATAGCCATAGGGAAAAAAGAAAAGACAGAAGATCCAAAACACCCAGAATATTTAAATATTAGGTTAACTTACTTTCCATGCAATAATGGATCAAAAGGTGGATGTTGAGCTCCATACACATGTTGAATACTAAAGGAAAAGAAAGAGAGTTATCACAAAAAAAAATTTGGAGAGTTTCTGTGTATTAAATAAATACTCAATAATAAATAGAACTGAAATGTTCCAACAGTTTTCTGTTTCAAAAAATTCCATATATCACTAAAAACAGTGAAGCTGCAATTGATGTGCATACTAAAAATTTAATAAAAATCATAGATTTGCTAAATAAGAGCTCTTTGTGAGACCTAAGCTAACGTAGTCTATCTTATTTTTCTGACCAGGAATTAAAACAAGAAATAGGTTAAATCTGCAATAGAAATCTATACTGCTTTAAAATACTCTTTTCCAATTTATCATCTCTTCATTTGTCTCTTACAATAAAAAAATTCTCAAAGAAATATTGGTAAAGATTTAATCTTCTATGTACCCTTGTCACCCAAAATCCAACCAGACAATTCTTTACCCCTACTAAAGGATAATAAATTTAAAGAAAAATGCATAAGGTGGCATGTTCAAGCACAAAAGCCATAGGAATAAAAAAAAAAAAAAAATGCTTTGAAAGAAATATGCTTCCAAAGACAGATTTATTCACTACATTATAGAACAGCATGTTATTCTGTGAAAAACAAAACCCCCTAGAAACGAAAAGTCCATTACCTCCCAGTCATGAGCTATAAAACTATTTTGTAAGTTAAAGAAACTCCGCAGAAAACACATCAAAGTCTACATGTGGCTTCATAATAGCACTTCTTATTACAAAACTCTCTGATTGTGAGAGAAACAAATCATATTCAACATTAGCACCTATCTAAACGTGTACTAAAAACCACATAATATAAGACTAGAATGCCCTCCTGACAAATAAAAAACTATCTCAAGACCAGAAATATGAATAAGTGCAACCTTTGTAAACCTGAGATAGAACCAAGACAAAAAGACTGCAGTCATAACAAATTTTAAGAGAGAATTACTCTTACAGGACAGGGCCAGCATTAACACTAGTGAAATTAGGCCTACTGGTGACTGAGAGTGGTGGTTTACAAAAATTAATTATTTTTATGTGATTCCATAGAAATAAAAAGGTCAGTCCACCACCAGCCTTTCCACACGACTGTGTGCCATACGCTCCGCAGCCCAGTCTCTGTGTTTCCTGCTCTGCCCTCACATGTGTCACTGTCCATTTCCACAAACACAGAGTCCACCTTTTCCTTACACCGCTCTGTGAATAACCACAATGGAAATCCACACAAAGACAAAGCAACAACAATCCTCTCCATGCCATTAAACAAACAAACAAACAAAAATCAAAAGCACATTCTCCACAGCGTCCTTGTTTTGCCACACGCCTGCAGTTGTCTGTAAATCAACTGCAACTATTCAAAGACCCCGTGCAAAGGGGGAGAGTAAAGCGTTTTACCCTCAAGGGACTCAGCAAAGTTACAAAGTAAAAGGTTTAGAAGGACAACAACAGTTGGACTGGAAAAGTTAGTTTGTAACTAGAGAAAGGCAACCACTTTCAGTTAGTGCTTAAAGATAACTGAAAATGTACAAAGGTAAACGATGAGCAGGACTATGTTGCCGAATTCAGGTACGAAGTGCAGAGCTGCCCTTCTCTGAGAACCGAAAATATACACCGTTCTCACAGAAAGAGCATAAAAACTGCACTTTGAGAACAGTTTTAGGGGTGAGAGCAGAGAATATTATGGCTAAATAATCATCTGAAAGTGCATTCCCAGCGTGATGTAAAGGTCAGAAGAGTTATCGTGACTTTGGGGTGTATTCTCCCTGGAAAACTTTGAATGGGGGAAATGTGCCTCGCAGCTCTACGCAGTGACACAGCGCCAGGTCTGCCGCTCCCACGACAGGAACAAAGGGGAGAAACTGACGATATTTTGAAACATCCAGCAGAAACTAAAACCTGTCTCTGTGCCTAGAAAACGCAGTTTCCTGCGAAGCACTTCAAAATACCATCACTTGTATCAACTTTCAAAACATCCGAGCCTGTGTCATCGCTGAGAGCCGAACACACCCTCCCACTCAAAACCTCCCGGCGAAAACATCCCCAAAATCGCGCTAACTCTTTGAAGCGCGACCTCAGGGTGGGAACGCGCCTTCGGATACTCACTGAGCAGCATTTCTGACACAAGTTACAACTCGCTTTGGGCGAGCCCCAGCGATCCCCGGCACACCCGGCGGGGCTCTCACGGCCCGGGGTGGGTGCCTGCAGAGGGACACCGGGCCCGGCCGGGCAGAGCGCGGTGTTGGGGACACGGGGCGGTTTTGGGGACACGGGGCGGTTTTGGGGACACAGCGCGGGGCTGCGGACACAGCGCGGCCGGGCAGAGCCCCGGGCCGGGCCCCGACCTGCCCGCCGCGCCGCTCACCTGCCCGGCACCTTCGCGCCGCTCCGCTTCCAGAACTGCTTCCTGCCCCCGTCGCTCGCCATGGCGAGGTCACCTCATCCCCCTCCACGCCCGGTCCCGGCCCGGCCCGGCCCCTCAGGCCTCACTCCCCGCCATTCCCTTCCACGGGAGCACCACTGAGCGCCGCCATCTTGGGACGAGGGAACAACGCTGCTCCCCATTCGCCCCCGGGACAGGCTCGGGATCTCAATCCAATCAGAAGTGAGATTGCTGCCGAGCGCGCCCGGCCGGGCCAATCGCAGCGAAGGGGCCCGGCCCGGAGGTTCCCGCGGTCCCAAAGTCGGGATTCGCTCCGTGGCACTCCGGGAATGGCGCTCCCAGACTTTAATCCTGTTGGACTGAACTGGGCAAAGTCATTCTTCGCAGTGCCCCTTGGAAAGGAATGCAAAACTAGCCACGTCCGTGGAAGGAGACTTTAACTGAACATGAGAGCGCATCGGTTTATGACAAAATCCATCAGATTTTTTTCCACTTTATCTTTTTACAGTTATTTCCAGTTACTGGGTGGGGGCTTTGATGTTTCTCTGTTTTGAGGTTCTCCAATCACATTAGCCACTTATGTCTGGCTTTGGGTGGCACAAGACGGAGGGAGGGGGTTTATGTGTATCGTTTCTCAGCAATTCTGGCCCGGGGATGCTTCACTTCTGCCGACAGAATAGGTGTGTTTTACGGTATTCTTTGGAGTTTGGCTCCTGAGGAAACAGTGCGGAGCTACAGGGGGTTTGCTGCATCTTAATGCGAGGCTGATTTAACACGTCAATGATTGTTCAGGGAACATCCTGCCACAATTAAGCCAAAAACCGGCACGTGGTGCAAGAGCTGATCTGCAACATGTTTGTCCTTTAGTATGTATTTCACGTGTAACTTATTTATTAATAATTAAATAAATAAATAAAGCAAAGCATAGCTTCCTGGCCTCTTTGGGATTCACTTTAGCAATTACCTTCTAAGAACTGACAAAAATAAAATGTCTCACAGATCTTTCTAGATCACAGTCCACAGGTGAAAGCTGTAATTCCAGTGCTATTTATAGATAAATATGCTATGGTATCATCGTCTCTGTTTGTGTTCTTTAAATAGGATCCCTCTTATGGATTCTGGACCTCAAGTATCATCAGCATTAATGAAACACACAAGAAACATAAATGTCATATGATCTATGTCTATCAGCTAAAGTGAAATGAAACCTGCAAGGTCGTGAGCGGAACTTCGCTTAGTCATAGCAAGATAAATTTAAATTAGACCTGTTGCTGTTAGAATACAAAAATTAGGTGCTTTCAGCTGTGACAGTCAAAAAATGATAAATTTATAAAACATATGTTCTACCATTAGCAGTAATATTGATGTCAAAATCGATTAGCATTAATATGGATGCTAAAACTGTGTTTCTGTTCTTTTCATTTGTTCTTTGTTGATATTTGTCAAAGGGAAATGTGACAGCCCAAGCCATCTGTCACTCTTGTGACACTTGACCTGAATTCTGAAGTGCCGCAGTTCTGCTGTGTCAGACTGGTGTAGCCACAAGGAATTTTATTGTAGCAGTGGAGGTTTTACCTAGTTACCAAATCAAGTCAGTGCAAGGTTAACTTCATTACAAAGTTCCCATTACATTCAGTGTATGTTACCTTATGCTTAAGCATTTAATGTATTGAAGAATTTTGTGCTGGAAACAGCTACTTGTTTGCATTGATTGTTTTTACAAACAAGTCTGACCTGCAAACAGGGATACATTTGTATCAAGAACTGCAAGTGCCTTTGTCTGCTACTGCGGGGGGCTGCTGCTGAGTTAGACCTGTGCATAGTAGTCATGCAGGGTTGGACTGGGGTCTCTGGTGTTAACTTTCAAGACGGCGAGGACGCTGTTTTCATTCTCTTTCTATTAACTTGTATATTTTCTCCTTATCCAGTGATTTATTTTTACCCTGACACAAGCCTGCGCTGCAAAGGTTCTGGAAACACAAAGGATTTGGAAGGAGGAACCTTTCAAGGCCTCATTAGGTAAGTTAGGTACAAGTTTTTACGCCCATTTCTCAAGGTGATCTGACCACAAAGAATATGTCCTTGAAGAGGACTTACAAAATTATAATAGCTGAGTATCGCAAGAAGGTACATTCACAGCTATGTAGTACTTGAAAGGAGAATGTGGCCTGAACATGTATTTTAGCAGTGTTCCTACTTAACTTCTCTGGTTGCAGATGTATAGCAGCTGAGGGTGGGCACAGGTTCCACTGTCAGTCTCTTTATGTTTGAGAAGATCTGCCAGTGTCCAGTCACTGCCATTCAGGGAGTAAAACACTGCAGTCACTGCTGGGACTCACCTGCTGCAGCCAATGAGCACAGTCTTCAAGAACGTCCAGACCTCTAGACTAGCTATTTCAAAGTCTGCACAGCTGTATTAACTAAGCTCTGCCTTACTCAGATGGCAGTAATTTTTCAGTTACCACTTGTGGGGGAATTTTTGTTGTTTCAGAGTAAGAAGAAATATTAAGATGTCTGTTGTAGTATTTGTTCTGTTTCATTCAAAGTCGCATGCAAGAATTTATAGGTAGGAAGAGGTCTGTTGCCAGTATGGTCAAATAAAGTATTGAGCTACAGAGAGGTCTGTGGACTTCTTTCTTTTTCCCTTTTCTCCTTTTTTTTTTTTTTTTTAATTTCTTTCCTTTTCCTTTTCCCCTCCCTTTGTTTTCTTCAGCATTTTTCAGAATCAAGTAACTGTGTACAGTTGGTAAATGTTATATTTAACATAAGATGCTCAGGAACTTTCTGTATGTTCTAAAATGTATACATGTAGTCATGCTCCTGGCTGTTCAAAACTAGGAGTGTTGTAGTTTGCACTAGCAATGTTTTGAACAAAGTAGACATTGAGACGTTTATTTAGGGCTGGTGAGCTGTGTATGCAGGTACTGATTTGCTTTTCAGCTCATCTGTTCTGGAAAGCTTTGCTGGTACAGCTGTTCAGGGGTAGTTACACAGGTAGACTTTGCTGTGGAGAGGGAGTGCATTGTGTGAAACGAACTATTTCTGATGATAGATGTGAAAGTATAGACTGATGCTAAACATAATTAATTAAGCTGACAACAGCACTCTCCTGCTAACTTAGCTGCACTCAGACCAGGAGGATTTGCTGATAAAGTTGTGTAAGCTGGGGAGTGCTTTTTCATGCTTATCCTTGCACTGCTGTGTCAGCAACACACTGCAATGTAGACACAGCTGTGAGGGATGGTTTAAACTCACTCTACAAACTGACAAGACCACATTTCTCTAAATGCATTTTTTGTTTGTTTTCATCCGTAAGGGAAGAAAAAAAATTAAAGTATCCAATGAGACTTCCATGATGAAGCATTGTTTTCTGCACATTTTTACCACTTTAACAAACTAGTGGAAGTGCTTCTGAAAGTAGCACACAAGGCCTTCTATGGTGGCTGGTCTCTGTTTCTGTCTGGTCTGTGGGCATGCCTTTCTACCAAGCCATTGTATTCATGTACATTAATGTAATATCATAAAAGAAACAGTTCTTGAAAGTAAAATTGAGCAAATGGAGTGCAGTTGTCAAGCAACCTCACCCAAAATCAGAATTCTGGTAGAGTCAGAGAGAGGCAGACAACATTTATTTATCTTGGATAGAAAACAATCCCAGAGTGTGTAGTATGTGGTACTTGGACAAAAAGATGTGAGGCAGCATAAGATAAATGGGGTAAGCAATCATGTAGAACCATGGAAGAAAGAGCAAAGGGATGTTAAAGAAGAGGGATAGGCAATAGCTAGATTCCAAGGGGTTAGACGTGGTCCTACAAATCACATAGTAACAAGAGCTCTTTCAGGACAGTGCAATTTTTCTCCACAAAATTAGAGAGGAAAAAGGAGAGAAGGAATCAACACAAGAGAGTAATGGTCAGGAGGAGTCATCATTAAAAAGAAGCCATCATCATGGCATTTTGTAGCCTTTTCTCTGTAAGTGGCCTTGCCTATTATGCATGAATTGAAAAAGATTTTGAAAATAAAAGCGTATTTGCCAAAATACATGTACATTAGTAGTGCACATATATGGAACCATGCACACTCACACTCTATCTTCAATATCAGTGAAAGAAAGCTGTGATACAGAGAAACAAGTGAATAAATAAATAAGTAAATAAATAAGTGCTGGGTTTGAGTAAATGTCTCATTTCTCCTTATAGTAGAGTGATAAATATGGGTAGTTTTCAAAAGTTATTATTCATGAAGATTAGTGACAGTGCTCATGTTTACATTTCATGCATTTTAGGTGAAGGCTTTTAGTTTTATTTTTGGCTTTGTCAGCACATCAACTGACCCAGTCTGTTGGGCTTAGTCTGAAACAGCACTCCTTGCCCAAGAAGTGCCTTGCTCACCAGTAGTTCAGTGGATGCAAATGGTCTTTCCAGAAGTCTGATGCAATATGCAGTTGAGGTTGAAATGACTCAGAGAAGGAAGGACACTTTCTAAGCAAAAGTACAAGGTAGAAGACAAGGAAGTTGGCAAAAATAACAGATCCTCTTTCAAACATATTTCTAGTTCCTTAAAATTCCACCTTATTGTGCCTCCTGTACATACGGTGAGGGTTTAAACATAGCATTAGAGCGTGACAGAACTTCAAACGCAAAGAGAGATAAATAAATGTATATTTAGTTCTGAGCCATGGTAATTCACTTCTGTTCATTGTTGCAAGGAAACTTATTTTCTTTAAGTTATATAGTTCATATGTGTTTCTGAATTTCACATTCAACTTGCTATCAGAACAATGTGAAAAGCAAAATCATTGGAGCATTAGTTTATATCTCCTGAAGCTAAAAGATCTTGAGATACTGGGAGAACTTTAGAGGTGCCAGAAAACCTACTTAGTACTGTGTCTTGATGAGGAAATAGGCAATACCATTTCTCTAAGGCCAGTAGGAATAGGCAGCTTCTTGGAACAAACAGAAGTCATAACAAATAGCAAAGCTATTGCTTTATCTAAAAAGTGGACATGGAATCATGGAATAGGGCAGAATGTAAAAGGTGGATGTCTGGAGCTTTTCTGAATGTAAAAACTGGTGCCTTTTTTTTTTTTTTTTTTTTTAAAGTATCATCTGTAATGTGCTAGAGTGCAAAACCAGATGTGGTCACATAATATAAAAGTGAGCAGGGCTCTCAGATCACTTAGGTTTAAAACAGCCATAGTCATCTTGCTATGTTCCTCATCTTTTTTCTTCTTTTCACAGTGTGTATTACTGAATGTTTTTTGAGGAAGTACCTGGAACAAAGTGTCTTGTAACTCTAGGAAGGAATTCAATAGCAAATTTAAGTGCTTTGGTTCAACTACACAGGCTTGGTCATTTTTATTTTAATGGACAACTTAATCTCAAATTTCGGGCAAAACACCAGAGAGAAATATTTCTCAGCATTATTTATTTTTTCATTATTTTAGTTCATTTTCTGGACAGTCTGGTTTTTTCTTCTGTTTGATCCACTGTCTCAGAAGATGTATTCAGCACGGAAACATTACATTTGGTGTGCCACTATTATCAATCATGTCCTTGGTCCCTTCTCTTTTCAGTAAAAAAAAAAACAAACCTATTTAGAAGTGACTCTCTAACTCCTCTAATGTACATAGGAAGAATAGAGACATGATGAAACAGAGAAATTTTGATGGATTATCTTCAGCAGATATTTTCAGGTGTTAGGACACATCAGGGCTTGTGTTAATTGGCATCTACAGTTTATCCTCAGAGCACACATTTGTCCTCTCACAGTATTGATTACTGACTGCTGCAAGGTTTGGCTGTTGGGTTTTGAGGCTTGTTTTTTTTTTTCTCTAGTCTTGCCTTTGACCATCCAGCTTCATCACCAGTGCTTTGATGTTTTTGCCTTGCATCTCTACATCTAAGTCTACTGCTGACCTCTCTTTTCATGCCTCAAAGCCGTTGTTAGTGCATTTTTCAAGTCATTTGTGTCTGTGTGAGGTATCAGTTTTTGCAGGTGTTTCTTGAGGATAGCAAAGCCTTTACCTTGCTATTCAACCCCATTTATCCCTCAGTTAATTTGTCTTCCACTCAAATGTATATTAGAAGGTAAATAATTTTCACCACTTGTTTTTTAATCCATTTCAGAGTTTCTCTGCATAGCAGTTGAAATGTACACTTGAAGTGAAAAGAACCTTATTCCCTTCATTCTTAGTATTCCACATATTTTCAGTATTGAAATCCTATTAAGACAATTTCTGTAGAAAAGGATTAGTGGTAGAGTGAGGTCAGGAAGTGTAAGGTGAATGAAAAATACAGGACAGAATATAAATTTACAGCTGGCTTTGCAGTGTGTTGCATATACATAATTTCCAGAAATATCTTCAGTATAATATATTGTAGTTATTACTGTCCTTCAAGTCAAGTGAGTTGTATCAAACTCATGTTTTCTTTTTCTGAAAGAGAAATGGAATTTGCTACTTAGCAGATAAGTCTATATCAGGTCTCATTAACTGTCCATTATTGAAATTTTATCACTGTTTTTTTTTTTTTTTGTTTGTGTATGCTTTTGTGTGAATGAGAGCAAATGTAAACATTAGCAATGAATATAATGAACATCCTGCAGTTGGAGTCCTAGTAATAGAATCTTTCCAGCATGACTTTCTGTAGAAAAGAGTTACTGAATGCTCCTGGAGCCACCCATTTTACTAGTGAGAGTGTTGGGAAGGTTTGGGATTTGACAACAGAGAGGCTGAGAGCTGGGCAAAAGAGACATGAGCAAAATTATTGTGCAAAGAAAATGGGAGTAACTCCAGATATTGGGGTGAAAATATATGATAAAGATAACAAATAAGTGTTGCTGCTCCTTATCCAAGAGGTATATTTTATTAGTGAATTGGATTTACAAAGTACTCATTAGCTGAAGATGATAAATATTTTCCTATATTTAAGAATGCTAGTGGAAATGGAAAAATAATCAAAACCTGCAGTTTTGTTCTTTTTTAGACCTTGTTACTTTTGAGAAATAGGTAGGAGTAATATAAGGTTTTCAGCTAAGGGCAAAAAAGAAATCTCAGACTAAAAAGTGAGAATTAAGTATTTTGCCATTCATATCACTTTCTTGTATAACACGGCATGTAGCATCATATTGTAAAGTAATAAAAGAAAGAACAGCTTAGCTTCTAAACCTTGAAATGAAAATTTGCAATTTTGCTTGAATGGTCTTGACAGTTGTTTCAGGACTGGCAATCTTAGTGCAAGGAATGAACTGAGAATACTGATGTAAAACAACCAGAGTCCCTGAGTTTTGAAGAAAAAATAAGGCAATCACAAGTGGCTCCTCAGAAGTTAAAGCCATTTTAAATAGAAAGAGCTCAAAGGATTAATCTCTTCTACTGAAATCCTGAAGTATAGTGGTAATAATTCTGGTGTGCATGGCCATTAAAACAAGATTTCACAAGTAGCCAGAGGAAATAAATAAGTTATATGTGTCATTTTTCAAAAATCTCTCTAACTCTGAAAATCAGCCACAGGCTGCAGAATAGGAACAATTTTTAAATTCTAATGTAGTTTGAAAACTTTTGTGTTTTCTCCTTTTTAGTTTTGTTTCATTTGAGGAAAGACTTGCTCAAGAAGATTGTATCTTGCACTGAATTAACTAATGTAACCCAGGGAAGAACAGATAGATTTCTACCAGATAAACTTTTGTCTACTTTTTACACACCTTTTAAAAAACAAAAAATTGTTTAATACTGAAAAATAAAGTTTTGTAAGGGCTGCATGGCAAAAACTTAAAATTCATAGTTCATATCAAACTGTATTCTCATTCCTACATTAATACTACTATAACTATTAGTATTATTAATGTCTATCTTATCCCATGCCATCTTTGTTGTCTATGATTTATATAAATTTGTATGTGATACCCTTCTGTTTATACCAGTTATTAGATAATGCTAGCCAACATTCTTACTAATGCTCTAAAAATTCAAAATCACTCATGGCAAAAATTAAGAGTTGCAAGTAATGATAACGGCAATCACTACTACAGTAGGTAGCAGAGCCATAACATGATTTAGTGGTTGGAAATTAATCGTAGAGAAAGTGGATATATTGCTGAAAATTGTGCTGTGCTTTGACTACAATTCATTGGTCTTGATTGAGGTTTTTACTGTGTGAAAAATCTATATTCTTTGTGCAAAAACTCAGAGGAGATGATCATAATAGTCCCTTGGGCTGCACAACCTATGAATTGCTCTCAAAGCTATTCTCTTTTGAATTTATTATCATTCAACTCTCTTTGGCTTGTATTATTGAAAATCCTGACAGCATTACATTGTTTTAGACATGGTATATGCAAATATATGAATGCACATTAGATACAGATGCTTAATCTTATATAGAAATCAAATTAAAGTGTGATTTTGTTGGAGTCTTGCTAAGAGTAGTGGACTTTTCATCTTTGTGGCAAAAGGAAATTTAATGGAACAAATTTATTGAAATTGCTGTGTCTAAAGTCTAAAAATGAGCTTTCCTATGTTGGTGTAATGAAGAAAGGAAGCCACCTCTGCATAGTCTAGTCCAGCTAAGATCTAAACTGCTATCTGGAAATGTGTTCTCTCTTCACTGAGGAGTCAGGAGAGTTGGTGCCTTCAGTAACATGGCTCATGGGAGGGGGTCTGTATCAGGGCCTTTTCCTTAGGAGAAAGTAACAGACAATTTGTTCATAGCTCTTAAATAATTATCCAGCTAAAGCGTGAACATATGGGAGTAGCAAAGGAATAAGTCACCACAGTAGCAGCTATATGTTTTCTATAATATCCCAATTTTCCCTGTCTTACACACTGCACAATAGAAGAAAATGTCCAATTTATTTCATTGTTAATAGTTGGCAGTATGCTGAAAACCAGTAAAACTAATAAGAAAATTATTATGGCAGAGAAATAGCAGCCAGTTTTCATCTAGTGCTTAGAAATTATGGATCTTGGATAAAAACACCTCAGTAGGCTTTGATTTTGGCCATTATGCTTTCCATAGCACCCTTGCTGCTCAGTAGCCTTTTAGTATCTAATTTAGCTGAGGAAATCTATTGTATTTATAGCCAGGTCAAAGCTTGAAGCTTATGTACTTTTGTTTTCACCCATCTCAAAATGTGAAAGAATTACATATTTTAACAAATCCTTGTTTGTATTCAGGTTCTCCTTTCTTGAAGGCAGAGAACTGTTTATCAGCACTCTGCATCTCATCACCCTTTTCAGTGTGCTCAAGGCGTGTCTGGAGAGGGGCTGAGGTGCCCTTGACTCTACTGGAAACATTATGTCATCACCTAAACAAGATGTTGTTTTGCCAGGAAAGGATCGATACTTTGATGAGGAGCTGCTGACTCAAAACTTCATTGTTATTTGATAAAGGACTACTCAGAACACTTTCCAAAGCGTTTCTCACGGTATGAAGCTCTAGGGACTTGATTTGACTCAGGAAACTGAGTTGATTCATTGGTAAATATATGTCTGCCAGCCTCAGATAATAAGAAAAAAATGCACCTTCTGCCCATGTTAAGCTTCAGCCTTTCAGCCATTTCAATAGTATACTCTCTTTGTGAAGGAACTATGTCACATATGAACAATTCAGTGGGGAAGAGAGGGAAGAGTTTTAGCCTTTTTCCTGCTGCTGACACCGGACAAGTCTATACTTGGGTCTGTATGACTGCACAGCCCTGGCAGCACTTCACTGCACAGGGTGCAAGGGCTGAGAGCCCCAGAGACACTTGACTCTGAGAGGGTACTTGTGCCACAGTCCTTCCACCTGCCCCTGAGCTGCTTCCCAGCCAGGCTGCTGTGCCAGTGCTGACAGCTAAGTCTGCCTCAGGATCTCCAGCTGAGAGAAAGCAGAGCTGCATGCCCCTGGGTCAACGTGTTGTGAAAGGACAGCTAGAGCTGAAGGGCTCTCTGCTGAAACAAATTCAGCTCTCTCCTGAGAAAAGTCTTGGAAGAGATTAGTGTTCCTCAGAGTGCTAAACCAGTACTGATTTGGATAAAATCAGTAGTATACAATAATCAAGGATTATGTAACTGGTTAGTGAAATGGACTAGAAAACTTTTTGTAGTCTTTTTGTATCTTCTTCATGCAGTGAGAGGTGGCTTTAGCAGAAAGAGCACATGGAAATCCTGTAACTTCCTATGAATGACCTGTCATCTGAGGGGAAAACACTACCTTGTGAGATATTGAAGCATCATTTAACACTCCTGTCAACTCATTTAATCGTCCTTTTGGCTTAAGTCACGAATAACCCAATTTGAGGCTTTAGATGACCAAAGATACAGAATTATTTTGTGAACACTTTTTCTTCTTATATTGAAGGGGAAAATAATTACTCCAATAAGCTTAAGAAATATGAAAGAGGAAAAAAAGAACTCAACATCTTTTCATTTTTTACATGAATTATCTGCTTATACTAAGTTGATAGAAATTCAGTACCTCATGCAGTTTTGAATGAATTTGTGTTGCTCATTGGTGTTACCAGAGTAAACATACATATTTGTCTTGACAGAAGGCACACTTAACATTGTCTACTCACTTCTATCATACTTGTTCAGGCCTAATTTGTCAAAAATGCTCCCAGGTCCTTTCTTGTCTGCTGGGGTGCTGAAAATTTTGAAGAATTCATTTCCATTCTAGCTCAATTTAGCTGATATATATCACCATCAAAACACTGATTATAACATTGGGCTTGTAAGAGCTTCAGAATTATTGATAAAAACATTGCTTCAAACCTAACCAATGCAGAACCTGCTTTTCATACAGAAACGATGTGATTCTCTGCATCTGGAAGGCAAGAGCAGCCAGAATACTTATTTTGGCTTAAAAGAATTGCTCATTGTTTGTTTGCTGGTTTGTTTCTTTCAACAGTGAATCCATATTATCTTTTCCTCTGGCAGAAGAAACAGGCAAGGAACTTTATCAGTGCTCTTGTGCAAAGCCTTTCATAGCATCCGTCAGCTCCTGCAGACTTCAGTGGGATTGTTCATCTCTTTGATACCAAGGAAAAAGGATCAATATCTGAGAGATCTATTGTAAGCTTAGGAGTCCTGGAGAAATCAGCCAGCAATAGGCATCTGTGGTTCTCTGAATGTTTATTCTTTCACACAGCCTTTTTTCCTGTTGCCACCTGCTCATCTAACCTGCATTGTTATTGATTTTTCTCTGGCAGGTAGGCCACAGTATACACATACACAATGCCTGGGAGAACTGAACCTGGGTGGTAAGGTTTCATGCTGCTCTGAGGAAAACTGATTTTTATAAAGAGCCCAGATACAGATATTATGAATTCTGAGGACTGTAACCTCAAACAAAGAGCTTTTTTTCTCAGAAATAATCTGAGAAGTTTTATAACACCCACAAGAAAGAAGAGCTTTGTGTGCTTTTGAGAGGACTGGACTTTATGACTTGATCATTTCTGTTACAATTAGTCTACTTCATTTGTCATCTTTTATGTAACAAACTGAACTTGTAACATCATTGTGTAAGTAGTTCTCACTATCCTTTCATACAGGATCAGTGCTTTTTCTCATTCAAGGCAACAAAAATAAAAATTTGTCTTACTATTTCTCATAGAAAAGTATCATCAAAGCCCACTGTCTTGGTTTTGGTTTTCTGTTGGACTATAAATGGTCAGTTTTTCCTGTTGAAGGAAGCACATCGCTCAGGATTGTCTTCCCACTTGCAGAGAGAGATTCAGGGAACGCTTTCATTGCCACCAGCATTTCCATCCTGTACACTACTGTAAACAGTTTGGCCTCTACTGATAATTCCTCGTGGAGAAAAAGCAAGCAGTTTCCTCTGAGGTTGCTATTAATATCTCATTAGGAGATTATAAGAGATCTCCCTGAATTCTGCCAGCAAAACAGCTGTTGGAGTAGATGTGTTGATACTTCTTGGTACTGTAAGGTTTTGGTCATCTCATTCTTGAAGATCCAATCAGGCATTATTTACAGTGTGTCCAGGTGTCAGTCAGCTGAAAACCAAAGAGTTCTGGTATGATGTTTGAACCTGACCTTTTTCATGCCAACATGACCACTAGGCTGCTAATGTGACTCTGCATTTTTGGAACCTGCCTACTTTGATGACAGCATTTCTGTATATGTAGACAGATGATTGGAGGGGCATTTCTGCTTGAGATGAGTTAAAATTTTTGTATGTGTTTTTAAGGTGGACTTTTTTCTCAATTCATACCTTCCCTATACACAGTTTCCAGAGATTTAGCAATGGAATATTGACTTTAAAAAGAGTGCTTCCTAAATCCAGGGCTATGATAGTTGTGCCCATACAAACCCATATGAAAGCTGCTTGAGCAGCCATAGTAAAAACGGTGCAAAATACATTCAGCTCTTTACTTTTGGGCTAAGAAGTGCTGCAGGGATCTTGGCATATGGCCCCCACTATTTGAAATCTGAGGAAATTCCCACTGGGCCTGAGACCAAACACTTTCTTGCAGCTATTTGGTGGGCTTTTACTTACTGTGGTGTTTTAAAAGGCTGTGATGGTTAGCAGCCTCTCGCTGCTCAGGAATCCAGCTGAGCTGCCTTACAGAGTGCTGCTCAGTCTGCCTTGGTTGCAAACACAATTCAGCCACTCCCAGCTGTGTTCTGCCTACTTACAGCAATGATTAATTTCTTCCCAAGGCTTCAATATAAAAGTCATCTGCACTGAGTGATGTGCAATGCTTCTGTCTTCTTTGCCATGTTTTTTGTTACTAAACCTGTGAATTATTGTTTTTTCATGTTATAATTTTCAGAAAAAAACACCCCTTACATCCCTGTTTTTATTATAGTGGCCCTACAAAAGCAGGCTGAAAACAAATTTCTAACTGAAAATTAGGGTATTTTTTATGTAAGAGGCAGCATTAGATCTCTTTAAACAGTACTTACTCCTTATCAATTCATATATAAATCATACATATTAATTAAAAATTGCTGGTAAGGTCTGAGGAAAAAAACACTTTCCTTCTTCATCATTCATTTTTCACCAATTTGGTGTTTTTTACTGTGTGTTTATTCTAAGCAGGAATCAGGGTAGTAAAGGGTAAAAAAGTTGATTGTAGACTGCAAAGGTTGGTAGGCCCAGCACTATCTAGACTTGTTCAGAATAATTATGGGTGCCAAAGCACCCCTATGACTTCTTGTTGCAACTGCACTGCTGCAGTTCAGACTGGTGCCCACCTATGAGAGGTCAATTTCACTGCAGCCTGAGAAAAGAAGGGTAATGATTAAAACCCATTCATGCGGAATGTCCTAGAATACTTTAATAAAGACAGTTCTTATAGCTGAAATGTGTTCCAAAAAGCCTTGAAACTATTCTTGAAGTTGCATCATTTTACATCAGAGAGAAAAATCTTAAAATCTGTTGAACAATCATTAATTTGATGAAAACTTTTGGCAACTCAGAAATTAGCAGGATTTTGGAGCACAATGAAGGACCTGCCTGTCTGAGAGAACTTCCCTTGGGCATTGTAAAGGTCAACAAAATTCCAAGCTGACCATTTCCCCCACAACAAATAGTAGCAAATGAAGTTGCATCTTAGGGACCGGATGCATTGTTTGTGTTATTTTGTGAATTTGTGCTATGCACTGCCCTAAACCAATCAACAGCATTTACTCCTGAGCTATTCCATGCTACAAAATCTCATTCAGGATTTGATCATTCAACAGTAGCCTGCTCTAAACAGGATGATTAATTTACAGGCTGATTTTCTGCTTCTACTATCAGTTTTCAAATATTGATGGCTCCAAGGGAAAAAAAGATTACATACTAAAGAGAAGAATGCATTATGTCTTCCAAATTAATTGGTAGAAATAAACCTGAAACTTAAAACTTGAAACATGACTGCAATAGAAGTTTAGCTATTGCATCAGCATGAAGTAGCGTTTCCACCAAATTAAAGAGACACAGCCCTTCTGTGCTTACCACGCTCCTCTATGAGTCAGAGATTTTGACAGAAAATGCATCCACCCATGGACTTCTATCAATGGGGGATTCTGTTTACCTGCTCTTAATGAAACAATATAATACCTTTTTGGCTTTAGCTGGATTAACTGAATGTTTATTGAGTCATTAATGTCCCAGCAGCACTGGGTACTAAGTGTGGTTTGGATAGACTATACAGAAGTGACTGAGTGATTTCCATACTGTCAACTGGAACACATGAAAAGGAGTATGGATGGCATGATAGTACTTCAAAGATATCCTAGAAGTGTGTTGGACTGACCATGTCCTGCCAGCTAGGGCTTCCGTATTCCTAAAGACAGGAGTGTTCTGCATGGGGTTAAAAGTAGCTACAGATGTTAGCATGTTAACACATGCCCCCTTACAGCAACTACATCTTTGACTCTGAGACCATGATAATGATAACCATGATTCTGATTTCACAAAAATGCCATTTCACTAGCTTTCCTTTGCATCATTCAATTAAGAAATAGATACAAAAGGAATCAGAAAGTCTATAGGATTTACATAAAGTGCAGTAGAAGATCGATTTTAGAAGTGGTCAAATAAGAAGCATGTGTTGCATTATTGGTAGATTAGGCAAGAACAAATAATGAGGTATGTTACACAGCCAAACACTGATGCTTTAGAGGGTGTCTCTGTAGATTCAATTCCAGATGGGTGAATACAAGATTTACTTAATAACTTTACCACTATCTTAAACCAGGATATTATAATTTGATATTTAGGAAAAGATTTCTGCATTAGCTGCCGTCTCTTGAAGTTACTGAGACATTAGTTTAAGGTCATTATAACTCAACCATCACTTTGCTTGAAAACTTCTGGCTTTTTGAATACTTGAACTGTAGCGGGAACTTGAAATGAATGAAACTATGAAAGATCAAGTAGTGGCCATCAACTCTTGAATTGTCCTAACCCCTTTTTTTCCAAGTACCCATGAAGATTTGGAGACTTCAGTGATGTACAAAGGCAAGGAAAGGCAGGAGATGCATTTTTTTTAAAAAAGATAATGTTTTCAAAACTATGGAAACTATTGCATCAACAAGTGGAGCTGATAAAACTACATAAATGGTCTGGCCTTGTGGCCCTGGGCCAAATCTAAGTTTTGAATGACAAGTATAACCAGGTCTACATTAGCAATGTGGTTCAGAGCTCTAATGCAGTTTTGAAGCAAATACCTTGATCTTCTCCATTTACTGTCTGTTCAGTTCTTAGGACAGTCTGTGATACCCATAAAACAGATTCTGTTTGGAAGGAAACCAAATCAAGTGCTGCTGTGCTTTTTAGGAGCATTCCTAATTTGATTGTGGACTATACCATGGAAAGGTCTTCCATTTGTGCCTATCACTTTTCCTTGAGCATTGAACCACCTACAAAATGAACTGGGAAACAAGCTGGCATCTAAACCAGGGGGAGCTTCCCAAGCCACTTAAAATGGATATGTGAGGAGTCTTAGCACCACACACTTTGATCTGCTGATTGCACTTCTAGTAGATGACAAAATGTGTATAAATAATTAGTAGTTCCCCTGACTGATATATTAATATTAAGATTTAGGTGACAAAACTCTTGAGGTCTCCCTGCTAGAGAGTGTTATCAGACATGAGCCATGATATTCTGCTGCTCAAACCTAGGCATTTAGTGTTATTCGAGATACAGAGTAGCTGTAGGGTACACACCCCAGCCACCACCTGCTGCTGCAGAGCACGTGGGTCTTTTCTGAGACCTGTGTCATATCTGCCTGTCCCAGACAGGCATCTTGGCTACCCAGAGGCCTCTCAGTTGGCATTAGGCCCCTTGCTTCAGGCAGCTGGATCACAGTTGGGTTCAGCACACATATATATGCTAAACAAAAACCAAAACGAAAAAACCCCGTAGCTTTGAACAACAAACTCCACAAGTCAGGGGAGATTAGAAATCCAATGACTTCTGTGGCTTGCGTCCAAACTTGGCATTTTGGTGCCTGTCCAGGAAGTGGGAGAGGGATGAGGAGTGATGGTGAGGACTTGCATTTTAAGTCTGCTTTGCCCACATGTGTTTATGCCTTTCCATAATTCATACATTTGAAAGTAGTTATGGAGGCAACACTAACACTCTCATTAGGCTGTATCTCACTTTCTGTGAAGCAAGCATGATTTATTGTCATATATCACACTCTCTGTACAGCTAAATAGAGAGTTGAACACAGAAAGGAGAAACTTTCAAGATTTTTAGGATTAGCAAATTAAGTTTCAAAGATAAAGAAGTCTGGCTGCATTATACTTTCATTACTCTGCAGGGTAAAGGAGCGGTGAGGTGTTAATATCATTATTACCCAGAGAATCTGAAGGTTCAGGTAAATGTTTTTTCACCTGTCTGTNGCGCGCTTGTAGCAAACGTGGGTAGAGCCCTTCTCAAATCTTCGTTCGTGAAGCCTAGCCATGAATGACATGCACACCTGGATCCATACCAACACACTTTGTAGTGTCTTCAGAGAGTGAAAGAAATTAACATCTTTCTTCAGTTTTATTTTGTCATTCTCATGCTGTTTTTAATCTGGTAATTTTCAGAGCCATATTGCCATCGATTCAGTTAGGTAGGAACAGTTTATCTCTTTAGACTCACCTTCATGATGTATTGCCATTGACACTACTATGCCTGTTTCTTGTCTTCTGGAACATTGCATTGTGAGTACAGAGATTTGCACTGGTTAAAACAAGGAAAATGTGGGGTTTTATCTCCTCCTACTCCTGTCTTGTTTGTAGCTGGATACTATCAGCTTCTGCTAGTCTGTAGTTGCATTTCTGTTTTTACTGAGACAGTCTGTAGCACACTTCTCCTTTTCTCTCTCTCTGCTTCAATTTTCTATCCTACAGTGTTTCATAATGCTTCCTTCCAAGACCAGACCAATTTGTGATGTTGAGATTATTAACCATATGGTATAGTGACTAAGTCACACATGCTTTCTCAGTAGCCAGTGATTGCTGTTGTGAAAGACACACATAGCATTACATTAGCTTCTGTCCTGAGAATTCTAGTCACTGCCTCATAATTTTCTATTAAAAAAAATAAAAAAGTCAAGAGGAATTAAACATTGTACAAGTCTAATTAGACTGAATATTTGTTTCAATTCAACACAACTTCTCTGGTTTCTAGTATAGTTGTTGTTCTGGCTCTTCAGGGATTTATTGTATTCTCATCCTACTGTGACAGAGAAGGAAGTTTGTCACAGCTAAATCTAGTATGAATGTTTTATTAGTTAAGTCCCATTACTGCATTTCCTTTTCTAATCAAGACAAAGAATCTGCTGTTAAGAATATAATCTCTTTTCCCACTTACAGATACAACAATAAGAGAATCAGTTTGAATGGTTCCTTTGCACTCAGGTTCTTTTTTGATACATTGATTACTCCTAATTGTCATTTCTCATCCACAGTGGTTCGGAATTATATCTTTCAGAGTCATGATTTTCACAAAACTGTTCACATTAAACTGTCTGGAGATAGTTTTGAGGTGACTGATTTTTCAAAGCATTGCACTGAAGTCTGATTCATAGTTCTGAGTAAATGAGCTGATTGACGAAAAGCCTATGCAATCTTTTGAAAATTTATCCCTTTCATCAAAATCTGCAGTTTCTATAAATTGTATTTACAGTGACATGTAGACTAGTCAGCTCTAAATATGTTTCCAATAAAATGGTGTGCTCCAAATTAGTCAGCCATTGCCACCTGGTAAGACAAGAAGATTATACATGTGTATTAAGTGGTTCTTCAGTCTTTGAATTTTCTTTTCAGTATATTCATAACTATTCCCAAGATGATTGTCATCTCTTTGAACACCTATGAAGTCAGGTGCAGCAAAGTTTCATAAATATATTTGTTTGGTAGAGTTAAATATTTAACTTCAGCCGAACATCTTTGTACACCATTGCTCTCTTTTTTGCTGTGTCTGATTTTATATTCTGTTCTTAGCTTTCCATTTAAATTTAATACCAGAAAATCAAAAAGAGAGGATGGCAATTCAAGTCAACATGCATGCTGAGATGTCAAAAGGCATATGCATAAATAACTCTGCTTTTTGGATATTATGCAAAGTATTGGCATGTATTTGCATTCTACTATCACTGATTCAGACAACTTCATACCAGTTGTCATCATCCCTACTGCAGCAGTGAGCTGAAAAACAATCAAAGTGAAAATTACTCTATTCAGACAAACTGCTTCAATCCATCTTTGATCCGATCATTCAGTATTTTGGCCTTAAAAAGCAAATTTCACCTGCATTTCTAAGAATTTATCTGATGTTTATATTGTATTTTTAAAATACTGCATGAATCAGAGAAAGCAACATTGTTATTTAAATCACATGAATTAACTAAACCAGCTTCAAGGAGAAAAATCATTATTATTTAAAGACAAAGAACCCTTTCCTTCTTTTACCTTAAATCCACAAATGCAACTGTGAAAGAATGTACAGCCAGAATCTTTATCTTTACAAAGGTAGTAGTTATGAAAATATAAATTTGTGCACCTGTGAACTTTCCAATTATATAATGAATCAGTAACAAGACTGATGAAACTGTGTCCAAAGACTGATAAGAATGAGAAAACCCATATAATTTTTTATTTCCTATACTCCTATATTTTCTGAATAAATGTGTTCTGATAAAGGTATTGTGTAGGTTTGTTTTTTCTGCTGAAACTGAAATAGTGGAATAGTTTAAATGAAAATACAAAACTATAAATCTTGATCATAAATCACAAATTTTTCAAAATGGACTTTCATCAAAGTTAACTCTGTAATCTAATGCTATTCAACTTCAAAATGACAGTATTCTCAAGAAAGACAAATATGTGTCAAATATTTTTAGTTTAGGCAAATGTCTTTGCCCTTCTGAGTATTCTTCTTCTTCATATAGTAACTCCGCTAACTTGTAAATACTGGCTGTGTCTTAGAATCTGTCTTGCTCCTTTAAGAAGACAGACCTCCAGGGTCCATCTTTAACCAATTATTTGTAATCTTGTAGAAAAAAAGCATGAACCTGTGAATACCTGCCAAAAGCAGATGTCTTTCAAGAAGTCTGGTGTGAATGTTTCTGTTTCACAGTATATTTGATAGGGAAAAAGTTCAAAAGGATAAAATTTGATGAAAGCCTTGAAGAACCTTCCAAATGTCAATAGGAAGGGGAAGGATTTTTTGGTAACTGGTGATTAGGCATTTCACTAACTTCTGACTGAGTTCAATCTACCTGTAATCAGAGGAATTATTATGTTTTCAGTCAGAAATTATATAGTGATAAGAAAAAAAAAGAAAATTATTTAAAATAGTAATAAGAATTAGGTTTATGTCTCATCTGATTCAGCCTTTATCAACTAGAGTTTTAATCCTAACAGCTATATAGACTCAAGAACCTTTTTTAGGACCATATATTCTTCATAGATACATTCCAATGTCTGTGTTGTTTATGGTTTCTCAAGTTATTAACATTGGGAGACTACAGATATGTCCATTGATACTTGGAAATGAAGAAGTGACTTGACTGTTGTGGATGACATAGCTGCTGTTCATATAATTTTTTAAAATTTTTTTTAATATATTAAGAAGGTAAAGACCATAGGTGGTGCATACAGAGATGCTTTCACAGTTGTCTAAGCACTGGGTACTGTTTTTATCTGATAGAATAATTAATCCAGCTAAGTATATCTTAGGTAATAGTTGGTCTGACGTGTCATGATAAATAATGGTGATGTGCTTATTTGCTCATGTTGATAATCTGATTATCTGTATTTCTGCTTACTTCCTGTCTTGTAAATAAGGGTATCCAAAATTAAAGGAAGCAAATAATATTTTAGCGTATGAGATTGTTTGCTCTTCAAAATATTTCATAAGTTGATAATTTTAAGTATTATAAATATACTCTCCAGATATTCCTTTTCTATTTCAGAGAAATTTGCTACTGATTTGGTGTATATTCTCTTTAGAAAGGGGCTGTTTCTACTGCCTCCATAGTCTGTGTGACTTTTTTTCTACTCTGTGCTTTCCTACTATTTCACTTGCAGTGTTGATGAGTAATTTTACAGTGTGCTCTTCTAAAAGCAGCACAAAAATATCTCTCCATCTTAAATGGAAGAATAATCTTTCTTTATTGTTAAGTTTATGAAGGCCACACTGTCTAGCAGAAATTAGAAGAGCTCTGATACAGATTAGAGCCCTGCCTGCTGAAGCAAAGCATTTAGAGAAGCACTCTGGGAATTAAAGATCCAGTTAAAATGGCTCAACTTATAAGTTTAAAAATGAGATAGGAGAAAAATTGTTGCTTTGGTGGTGGTAGAAATTTTTATGTTAATAGTACTTTCATCCTGAAGGTCTTTTATTTCATAGATTGGAGATCACACTTGAAATTTGTCAATAGTGTCATGCTGGTGACACGCACATGTTCTGTAATAGTGTTAAAACCCCTCAGGCAGAGTTATAAACCATCACAAAATCTCACTGTTCTTATACTCAGAAAGTATAAAAGTTAGCACATATTATGGAGGTTGCTATTGAATATGATACATAGTTTGATAATACTTTGATACCTGAACTATAAAAAAATTGTCTGCCTGCTCAGAGTTACAGCCTCTTAGAGCTTTTCTTGAGAACTGGTCCATAAACAAGGTTTTGCAAAAAAGCACCTGGGCATGCTCCAGGCAAGGTCTGCATGGGCCTGGTAAAGAGCAGTTTTTCTGCAGCTTTGTGTGACTGGAAATATCACCAAAGTGTATCTTGCAGAGAAAAATATACTCATCTATTATACAGTTGAGGGGTGGAGAGAAGAGAGAACATTCAGATGTCACCAGCAATTTTTTTGCAGACTGATAAAATCATAGAGTAATTTAGGTTAGAAGGGATCTGAAAGATCATCTATTTCCAACCCTCCTGTCACAGGCAGGGACACCTTCCACTAGACCAGGTTGCTCAAGGCCCCATCAAACCTGAACTTGAACACTCCCAGGTAGAGGACACCCACAACTTCTCTGGGCAACCTGTGCCAATGCCTCATCAGCCTCACAGTAGAGAATTTCTTCCTAAAATCCAATCTAAAAATACCATTTCTCAGTTTAAAACCATTCCCGCTTGTCCTATCACTCCATGCCCTTGTGCAAAGTCTCTCTTCAGCTTTCTTACACCCCTTTAGGTACTGGAAGGCTGCTGTAAGGTCTCCCTTTGTTTTTTCTTCAGGCTGAACAATCCTAACTCTGTTTTAATAACACAGGTGCTCCATCTCTTTGATCATCTTCATGGCTCTCCTCTGGACCCGTTCCAACAGGTTCAAATCCTTCCTGTGCTAAGGGCCCCAGAGCTGGATGCAGCACTCCAGGTGAGGTCTCAAGAGCAGAGCAGAGGGGCAGAATCACCTTCCTTGACCTATTGACCATGCGTCTTTTGATGCAGCCCAGGATACATGTGGCTTTCTGGGCTGTGAGCACATGTTGCTGGGTCATGTCCAGGCTTTCATCCACCAGCACCTCCAAGTCCTTCTCCTCAGGGCTGCTCCTAATCCATTCTTTGCTCAGCCTGTATATGTGCTTGGGATTGTCCCCACCCACATGCAGGACCTTGCACTTGGCCTTGTTCAACACCATGATGTTCATTCACATGGTCCCACCTCTCAAGTTTATCAAGGTCCCACTGGATAGCATCCCTTCACTCCAGTGTGTTGATAGCACCACACAGCTCGGTGTCATTGGGAAACTTGCTGAGTGTGCACTTGATCCCACTGTCAGTGTTGCCAACAAAGGTGTTAAATAGTGCAGGTCCCAATACCAACCCCTGAGAATTGTCACTCATCAATTCTAAAGACTGGGACATCAAGCCATTGACCACAAATCTTTGAATGAGATCATCCAGTTACATCCTTGTCCAACAAGTGGTCCATCCATGAAATTCACATCTCTCCGGTTTAGAGCCAAGGATGGCATGCAGGTCAGTGTCAAATGCTTTGCACAAGCCTAGGTAAGTGACATCAATTGCTCTTCCCTTACCTACCAACAGTCACCCCACCGCAGAAGGCCAATAAATTTGTCAGGAACTATTTGTGCTTAGTGAAGCCATGCTGGCTGTTCCCAGTCACCTCATTTTCTACTTGCCTTAGTACAATTTCCAGGAGGATCCAGTTCATGATCTTGCAGGGCACAGAAGTCAGACTGACAGCTGATAGTACCCCAGGTCTTCCTTTTTTGGCTTTTTAAAGAAGTAAACTATCTTTCCTATTTTCCAGTCAGTGGGAACTTCACCAAACTGCCACAACTTCTCAAACATGAGGGTTAGTGGTTTAGATACTCTGTCAGTTGCCTCAAGACCCATGGATGCATCTCATGAGATGCCATGGACTTATGCACCCTCAGGTTCCTTAGATGATCTTTAACCTGAGCTCTGCCTCTCCAGTTATTCTTGTCTGCAAGCACAACAGGGAAAGACCAACTTTACCTATTCAAGCACTCTTACCAGAGTAAAAATGTCTTCTATACCCCCTTACACATCCTATACAGTACAAGGCCATCAAGAAGACAACAAATCTCAGATTCCTGTGTTTGCCTCTTAAAATAAGAAGGAAGTGCAGTAATTCTTGACCTTTTCAACTAACTAAAACAGTTTCTCAACTTAAGACCAAAGTTGCACACTGCTAGAGAGCATAATTCTTCTGTCAGACAAGGATGTTTTGATTTCATCGTTTTTTAAAAGGATGCAGTTATTTGAGAGGGGGCTCTCAGAGCTCCTCTTGGCCTCCGGTTGAGACTAATAATTAAAATAGGAATAACGACCTAAGAAAGAAATACAAATCAATAGTTCTGTGTGTATCTGTAGGTGGGAGCCAGAGCTGTAACAGCTTGAAACAAATAACACTCATTACTTTTCACAGTGATAGGCAGTTTATGCAGAGAATATACAGGTAGGTAGGAGCTTTGGAAGAAAGGAAGGATTTTGTAAATTCCCATGGTTCAGAAACAGCATGTAACATTTTCTTTCACAAGAAAACAAAGTATCTCTGGATCCATTCCCACACTCTGCAGTATATCAACAACTTTCTCTCAAATACCTTTTGGCTGAAGTGAATAAAGGGCGGCAATCATCCTTTTTGACAAGCTGTTAAAACTGCTCTTTTTTTTTTTTTTTCCAGATCATTTCCAACAATAAATGCAATTTAAACTTTTATGATGAAAGTGTAGAAGAGCTTCAAAATAGCTCAGGTATTTATCTAGAGAAGGTGATGTCATTCTTTCCATCAGTAGAGAATATTTTATTCATGCTTTAGTCTTTGTTTGCTGATAAGTGGAAAATGAATTAGAACATTAGCAGTATTTTTATATTTAAAATGAATTATTTTCCTCTATTCTATTACCTTTGTCAGCTGGTTTTCATTTTCCAAAAGTATTTCAGTTGCCAAACTTGGCCTTTGGGTGTGTTTACACTGTTCTAATGGAACTTGTGTGTTTGTACTTGAGAACAAAATTTTATTCATATGTAAGTACTTCAATTTGCCTGACATGAACAGAGATAAAGATTTTTATAATTCCCAAGCAGTTGTCTAAAAACTTTCTTGGGGCACTTTTCTGATGGAAGAAAATAAGTACTTCATAGTTATCTATGGATGGTTTAAAAAAAACCCCAAAAACCCAAAACCAAAAAAACAAAAAAGAAAAACAAAAACAAAAACAAAAAACAAAAAGGGGGAATGCACAGGGAAACACCACAAAATCGGCTATGGAACTCGGTATACAGGCCAAACCACCTCACAGTGCCTCCCAATGCAGAAAATCTTGTAATCTTAACATANCAAAAAAACACCAAAACCAAAAAACAAACAAGCAAAAAAAAGCCTTTCTTGATTTTGGTTCCAGTTTTAAATTCCTGAGCAATGAGATTAAAGTTTGACTTCTGCACTAGTTGTCATTTGGACAAGACCACAGCTGACTCTCCCATACATATTCAAGGGACAATACCAGGAATACCTTCACTGATCTTGAACTTCCTTCTCTTCCCTCAGTGGGACTGAGCATGATTGCAGATGTTCTTTGGGAATGTGGAGGAATCCTTGAGCTTGGAGGCATCTCATTGGAAGCACAGGGCATTACAGCTGAAAGGCTCCATCATGTGTCTGTGACCAGCTGTGTTTTCCATAGTTCCTGGTACAAACCTGTGATTCCCTCTAAATGTCCAACACAGAACTAAGTTGTGGCAAAAATATGGTAGAATATGATTCTTCTTTGGTCTCCAGAACATTCTTGTGGATATTATCCAGCTTTCACTTTGGTTAAGATATTTTACAGTTTTTCCACCTCAGACTCACTCTCTTGGATAAGGTTGGATACAGAGTACTTTATATTTCTGCAAAAATACTACAAGGGCATCCTTGATTTTCACTTGATTTGGAAAATAAATCAGTTGCAGGATCCTAATGAAGAAGTCCACTTACAAGAGATTTGGAAGAGGGATAGTTGAAGTTTGCAATGATTTAAATCAATATTTTGATAATGCAGTTCATGCTGAAGAATGCCTCACTGCTCCTGTTGATTAAATAGATGTACCTGCTTAGAACTGTTCCTTAACTGACCGCCTTCACTATCATGTAATGATCCTGTTTGGTATAACATAGAGTTGCTAGAGGTAAGAGATTTCATAATCCTAGAAAGGTTTCCTACCATGGGCAGGGAGCCTTCCACTACAGCAGATTGCTCAAAGCCCCATTCAGCCTGGCCTTGGACACTTTCTGGGGTGGAACATCCACATCTCTGAGCAACTGGTTCCAGTGTCTCACCACTGCAGGTGGGGTCTCACAAGAGCAGAGTAAAGGTGGAGAAATGTCTCCCAGGGTGAAGCATGCTAGCCAAACTCCTTTTGATGCATCCCATGATACAGGTTGGCTTTCTGGGCTGCGAGTATGCGTTGCCAGGTCACATCCAATTTTTCATCCACCAGTACTCCCAAGTCCTTCTCCACAAGGCTGCTCCCAATCCCTTCATCCCCCATCCTGTATTGATACTGGTGATTGCCTTGACCCAGGTGTGGAACCTTGCACTTTCCCTTGTTGAACTTCATGAGGTTTGCATGGGTCCACTCCTTAAGGTTGTCAAGGTCCCTCTGGATGGCATCCCTTCCCTCAAGAGTAAAAGCTGCACCACTCTCATTTGAGATTAATGACCTATAAAACCAGATACTGAGGAGAAAAATTTGGTTCTAAATGTTGTGTTGTTTGCTAGATGGGTAGTAAATGGATCATAGCAATAACCCTTGTATGTTGTGTTAGCTTCCTTCATTCTTCCCATTTGACATTATGAATCATACTTGCTACACAACATATTATTGTTGCCAAGTTAACTACAACTGCAAATTTCCTGTGGCCTCTCTGGACTTGTGAAAAAAGTGAGGTGTTTTTACAACCATGTCATTTCTCAGGGTGGAGCCCTGTGAGGGGACATCTTTAGCACCAAGATTTTAGGCTATAAATTCTGCAGTTTACTGGCATCACTACATCTGTAGTTATGTCCCCTCAGTGGTAATTAAAGGCTTAAGTAGTAAGCAGTAAAACAACAATTGACATGTGTGTGATTTAGTCTACCAAATGAGCCATCCTTTGGAGATTCTTTCTCTGTTAGAATCAGGGAAGAAAAACATAAAATGCTAAAAATAAATAAATAATAATAAAAAAAAATTGCATTGGCTCATATTTGACCTTTACTTTCTAGGGACAGATGCACATGCTGATATTCAGGGAACTACCAGAGAGTAACAGAGCAGACCCAACACAGCACCGATATGAATTCCTGTAAGACATTGCTGTAGTAGCATGGAGGATCCCAAATCACGGGCTCCTCAGTACAAGAGAGATATGATGATCCTAGAGCAGGTCCAGGGGAAGGCAACAAAGTTGATTAAGGGACTGGAGCATCTGTCTTATGAGGAAAAGATGGGCATTAAGGGACTGGAGCATCTGTCTTATGAGGAAAAGATGGGCCTGTTCAGTCTTGAGAAGAGACAAATGAGAGGTGACTTCGTCAATGTCTATAAGTATCTGAAGGGAAGGTGTCAAGAGGATGGAGCCAGGCTCTTTGGTGGTGCCAAACAACAGGACAAGAGGTAATGGGCAGAAACTGATGCACAGGAAGTTCCTCCTGAATATGAGGAAGAAGTTTACTGTCAAGCTAAGCATGCACTGGAACAGATTGCCTAGAGAGGTTGTGGAGTCTCCCTCACTGGAGATGTTCAAGAACTTTCTGGATGCAATCATGTGCAATGTACTCTAGGATGACCCTGCTTGAGAAGGGGGGTTGGACCAGATACCCCACTGTGACCCCTTCCAACCTTACCCATTCTGTGATTCTGTAACCAAAACACTGTTACACTAAAATGTTGTGCAAGGAAGAAATAAGTGGTTTCCTCTTATCTAAACAAATAAGAAATGTGAATGAGGAATGCCATTCCTGCTAGTGGTGCTAGTACACCTTTGTAGACTTCTAACAGACCAGAGAATATTTTATTAATTCTCTGGTTTACAGTTGAAGACTTAAGCCTTAGTTAAGCCAAAAAGAGTTGTCAAATTAATAAGAATAAAAGGAAACCACCATGGGCAAGAGCGGCAAAAAGAATGAACTATTTACTTCTTCTGCTAACATGGATCACAATGTAAGAATATTGATTCTGCTGACTGTAGGCTATAAAAGATTAAATCTACTTTGCCCAGTGGATAAATGATAAATAATTAGGACAGCGTAGTATTTTTAGACTACAACTTTTTACTAGTGATCCATTAGGTCTTGGAGGATGTCTGAGGAAGTTAATAGGGGAAGTGTCTGTTGCATTGTGAGTACCACACAGCTGTCCTGGCTTGCAGAAGGGGGTGTGCTATGACCTGGAATAAAAAAACTGGTATTTCTGGCCCAGGGATCTTACCATCCAACTGTAAGAGGGACAATAAGAGATGATGCAGGTGGCAAAATGCGAAGAACCAGTGAGACATTATGGACTTTAAGCCTCAGCATAAAGAGCTCTACAGGTGTTTGTGGAGTGATGGATTAAAAAACTTAAAAGACAAAACAACTAACAAACAAAGTATTCCTTGAAATTGTGGAAGTGTGGCGTATCTATGTTTAATAAAAAGGTGGCAACATCACGTCTTTCAAGGCCATAGGAAAGCAAGTTGGAATGATTTAGATAGATGGTAACAAGTATTTGTTGCACAGGAAGACTACCTTGAACATGTATGACAGTGGATAACAGTGCCTAGCTCATTTGCTTTCAGAAAATGAAATCAAAGAATTACATAATGGATTAGGTTGGAATGGACCTTAAAGATCATCTAATTCCAAACCCTCTGCCATGGGCATGGACATCTAGACCTCCCTAAGCAACCTGTTGCAGTGTCTCACCTGCCTACAGTAAAGAATTTCTTCCTAGTAAATAATATAAACATACTCCCTTTCACTTTAAAGCCATTCCCCCTTGAGCTATTGCTACATGCCCTTGGAAACTGAGGAAATCTCAGTGCATTACAACATTCAGTGCAGATCGGAAGAGCAGAAGCTTTTTCAGCATTCATTGGCTCTGCATAAAGCCAGCTGGAGTGTCTTGTAGCAGAGAGCTGGCCCTAGGCTGGACCCATGTAAGAACAGATCAGAGACATTTTCCACTAACATCTATAGGAAACATTGAGATTTGGAGAAAGGCTGGAGGTGGAGCTACTGCTGCTCTCTCTGGCCTGTGGTTTGGTAGGATGCTGATGGTTATAGTGAGAAGGTTAAGGAACACCATACAGGAAAGGCAGCAAAGAAGTAAGAGTTTAATTATAGTGAATTACTGTTGTTATCTTCAAGGCAAACCCAAAATGTTTTTGTGTAAAGGAAGGTGAGGTTAGAGAATCACAGAATATACCAAGTTGGAAGGGACCCACACAGGTCATCAAGTCCATCAGTACCATCCCCAACAGTCACACCACGTGCCTGGCAGTATCATCCAAACACTGTTTGCACTGTCAGGCTTGGTGCTGTGACCACTTCCCGGGGGAGCCTGTTCTAGTGCCCAGCCACTCACTGGGTGAAGAACCTTTTTCTAATATCCAACCTAAACCTTCCCTGACACAACTTTAGGCCATTCCCTCGGGTCCAGTCACTGTTCACCACAGAGAAGAGATCAGTGTCTGCCTCTTCTCTTCCCCTCACAAAGAAGTTGTGGACTGTAATGAGGTCCCCCCTCAGCATCCACTGCTCCGGGCTGAACAGACCGAGTGCCCTGCAGACAGCTGTACTAATGTACTCATTGCATTCGCACTGTCTAAGGGGAAAGAGTCCATCGACACTGGGATGGGTGCTTGATCCTCCCCCCCAAAAAACCCCACGAAAGTAATGCAACCCCATGCAGCCCCCGGCATGCTCTCCTCAGGGGGTCGCAGAGCACATGCCCGGCCGGCGGGGCGAGCAGACACAGCTCCGTGCCCGCGGCCCCGGACAGCCCTCCCTGCCCACAGTCCCGGACAGCCCTCCCTGCCCACAGCTCCGGACAGCCCTCCCTTGGCCACAGTCCCTGACAGATCTCCTTGCCCCTGCCCCTGCCCCGGACAGCCCTCCCTTGCCCACAGTCCCGGACAGCCCTCTCTGCCCACAGTCCTGGACAGCCCTCCCTTGCCCAC
>VXBX01006127.1:639488-803333 GCA_013400415.1 Scytalopus superciliaris | reverse complement strand
CCCTTCGCGGCGCCTCCGGGTGCAGAGTCCGCGGCGGGCGGAGGGTGGCCCGGTCCCACACGGGGCCGTGCTGAGTCGGGCTGTGCCCTCCGAAGCAAAACCCAGGGATGCTCACGCTGAGCCCAGCCCCAGCATCTGTTCCGAGCGGGGCACGGGCGGACACGCCTGTCCCTGCAGCGGGCTCAGCAAAGCAGATTTGTTCGGCTGAACCCCATTGTTTCTGAGCGCTGCGAGTGGGTAGAAGCGTGTAGTTTGTACTGTAGTTCAGTTATCCGTATCAGGACTTATAGACTTATAGACCCTTAAAAGCAGGTTTGTTTTTTGTTTTTTTTTTAGTTATGTGACTTGTGGTTAAAAAACCCACTTTCATGCAGGGTTTCAGGGGATTACTAATTCTTTCTTTTTTTTTCCCCTAACTTTTTGCTTTGTAAAGGCCTTAATGGAAAATGTCAGGCGAAAGTTTAACTTTTGCGATTTACTGGTTTAGAAATCTTTAACATAGGTTAATAGTTTCTAACGTGGTAACAAAGCTCTTTATACTTCCCTCTGTGTGCAGTAAGACTAGTTCCGATGTACAAACTACCAGTGTTACTGCTGAAAATACCTGAAAAAAATTCAGGTTAACTTCTGAAAATGACTGCATATCAAACTTTCTACTGTACTTTAAGTGGTATTTTTTCACATCTGAAAATGTGTAATGCCCTTTTTTTCACAGCAGCTGCTGTAGAGTTGAAAACTGCTGTCATCCTCACTTTAGAGGCTGAAGGAACTGAGACAGAGAGAAACTAATAATAGAAAGGCTGACTAGAAGTTTTATCTGAGAAACATTTGAATATAGATTTTTTCAGTCCCAGGCAAGTCTCCAAGCTTAAATAGTTCTTCCCTTCTTACCATGTACTTTTGTTAAATAATTTTCTGATTTTATCATAGTATCTTATTTGCCTGAGGCTTTTCTGAAGAAGGTGAGGGGAAAAGGAGAAGGAGGACTCAAGAAGAATTGTAAGAATTTGGCATTACAGTTTACATAACTGAGAATTGGTCGTGTTTTAAGTACAACCCTTCTTATTCATAACATGAAAATAGTTTGTTATCCTTCCTCTGCTCTTATATGAATAGTTTGACATAATCTAGTTTTTATCAGCAGTACTGATGAAATAAGCATTTGAACATTCCTGAACTTTCTTCAGATGTGCAACTAAACAAACTTCAGACTTTCAAGACAAATTAATTCTTTAATTCTGCTGAGTTTAATATATTTGTGTGAAAAATAAGATGTATACTTTTCAAGCTGAAATAAAATTGATGTAGAGAAAGGTACTTGGATCTTCCATTTAAAATACAAACTTTCAAAGCCTTTTGGGATAATTGCACCCACTAGGTAAAGCAGCCGTCGCTTTGGACATAATTTGGTTGAATTGTGTAAAATCCTTCTAAAAATGCCATCACAAAATTACTAGTTGACTGATCTGCAGTGTAGAGCAAGACCAAGGGAAGCTCTGTTCTACTGCAAGAGTGCTACAGAATCACACTAGCTGTCTCACTAGCATTCTGAAGTTTACAGCTGCTACAGTTGAGAGTTTTTACAACTTTTTAAGTTGTAAGTTTTCTTGACTTGCTCTGGTAAGCCAAACCAAGTATGAACCTGTCCTGAAGCATGTTCCAAATGGATGTCAGATTGATTGGAATGGTGGAGGGAGAGTGAGAAACAGTGAATTAGACTCTTTTTGAAGCAGTTTATGAAGCAGGACCCAGCTGCAGATTCCTTAGGAGGCTAGTGTGGTTACTGAGTGTCACTGCTGTCCTGTACTGTAGCTGTTTAAAAGATTTTGGAAAACTTCATGTGAAATCAGAAGACAAAAAAGATGGTGGGAGAAGAAAAAGAAACGCCTAAGTGTTCTGGAGGCACAGGTATAATTTATGTAGAGAACAGTACAGTAGATTATGTACCTTCTCTTCTTAACACCCTGATTAATTCATGTGTTTCCTGTGCTTGTGCTTTAATACTGTCACAGTCTTGTATTATTGCTGCCCTGTTGTCTTTAAGCTCTTTTAAGACCTCAGATGATTCATTGTGTTCTCTTCACTTGTTTTGGAAATATGAGCAGCATACATAACAGTATATAAATAAACTTAATAATATGGAAGATGGTTAGTTACAAGCATATAATTTCAGATGAGTTGCTTGACCAAGATTGGTATCTTTCTACCCTTTAGGCTTTGACTACGTGACTACTGTGCATTGTGTCTAAATACAGACTAAATTATGCAGCATTAAAGTGCTATATTTCTTGTTTAATAGGTAGTTATTACAGTGGAGCAGTTGCCTTTAAACTGTAAAAACTCAGGGCTGCTTATTTTCTGAGCATTTATTACTGTCTTGAATTTAGCTATATAATTAAAAATTGTTCGGTATATAGTTTTTCAAGGTTTTCAGAGTTTGACAGATATGGAACTAGGGCTGTAGTTAGGTGTACTGTAGAAGTGTTGAGGTACTTAGCTTTCCCTGTTGCATCCAAAATCAAGAACAGACAGGAAGGAACAGAGACTTTGTCCTGTTGTCCGGGAAAATGTAGTTTTACAGACTATGGAGAAATTCTTGTGTTTTCTCATCTCTGTACAATGATATTTGCATATATGTGTGTTTAAATTCCATTCTGTCAAAGGGCAGAAGAAAGAATTCAGGACAATTATTTTTAATGCTATCATTGAGAAGATACCAACAATAGCAAAAACATTAAATGTTTGTTCACGTCATGGTATAGTTCTAAAACTTAAATTCCTAAATATGGTTTATTTCCTACTGCTAGGCCTTGTTTATCATCATCATAGTCTCAAAGTTCTGTCATAGGTGTGAGGAGGCTCCCATTTCCTGTTCTTTGATCGTTAAATGTGTTTGAACTTGGATGGAAAAGTTTTACCTGAAAATTTTCATGTGCTTCTCTGTTACTTTTAGTTATGCGTCTTTTTTTCTTAGGCATGCCTTCATCTTCAGATCTTCTGAAGAACATTATTTTTCAGCCTTGCAACATTTCTTCATGAGATTTAGATGAGATAAATATGGTATACAAAACTGGTCAGATAAATTATTATTTCCCTATGTTGATGGCACAATCTGTTTTTTCTTGAGTAACATGTGAGAAAACTTTTTGTATCAAATTCATAACAGATTATATATTGTCCAGGTATACTTACAGGTATTTTAGAAGCATTGGCTAGGGTTTTTTCGTGCCTGCTACTAAGGCATTACAAATGCAGAATGAGATTCTCCTGTAATTTTTGTGGATTTTTATAATTTCTAAAGTACAAACATGAAGAGGATGACCAAATTACATCGTGAACTGTATGCATTCACTTACTGTGTGACCTTTTTTTAACCTTTGTATTTCTCCCTTTGAAATTCCCCTTTGCGTGTCTTTTCCAAATCAACTGCCTGAGGAAGCCTCAGTATTAGTGTTCACGAGACTGATGCCACTCTGATGTGGATCCTAAAGAATGCTCAGTTTGTTAAACATGGTACTGAGACAGCAGAGGGTGGGCCTGCTTGGAAACAAGGTCTGTCCAGCACCTGCCACCTGTAGCATGTTGGCACATCCTTAGTCAAGGTCATTTTTCATGAGTCATTCCCACTTGGCAAAGGACGTGTGTAGAAATGTGATCCATATTTTTCTATATGCAATTCCGCAACTACAGTGAGCGGGTAGGATGTGGGGAATAATCGCTCCAGCAGCCATTGTTTCTTTGGAATGTGTCATCTTCTGGAAGATACAACTATAGATGCACACCTCCTTGGGGTTTTCATTTTCCCCCTTAAGGTTAATACGTGCATCTTATTACCTGCTTTATCATTGAAATATTCATAGTTGAGTGGAAAATTTGGAAATAAAAGTAAAACAATGGAAAGACATTCAATAGTATGATTTAAATATGCAAAATGACCCAAGTTCAAATTGCTGTGCTTTGATTCAGATTCATGTCAAGTGAAGAATCAGTGTGATCATAGTAGAAACTGGTCTATCCATTTACAAAGTACTTGAAGATTTACTTTAAAATAAGATAAGACTATTTCCTTATGCATGGCTGTATATAATGAAATCTCAGTCTTTGGATGTTTCTGTGACTCTTCCACAGTTTTAAATTAAATCACTTAGTCAAAGTGCCTTTTTTTCCCCGTCCCTTAGGATGTGAACCGTCTGTAATTCTGCACTACATCCCACCTTCTCTTATTCTGGTGTTTATTAAACACAGCTTTTTGTAGTACACAATTGGTATAATGCAGTGTATTTTCTGTAAGAAAACTTCACTGTTTTCATGCTTTTAGGTGAGGGCAAAGCTTAAATGTTAACCCTTCATGTGGTCTCTTAATAGCAAATTAGATTTAAAAAAACACACCCTTTTTCTTTAAAGCTACACCCCAGTTTTTTACTGGTTAGTATTTTTAAGTCACAAGAACATACTGGTAGTTTAAATTAATTCTGAATTCCACTGCATCCATGGGCCTTAGCTGAATTTTAAGAATAAACCAAATGCTGTGATCAGCAATGTTTTTATGCTTGAGCACATGTCTGTGTTACTTTGAGCTAACACATTTCTGAGGGAGGAATTTGGCCTGTAGGACACGTAGTTGGCAGTGATGAATGAACAAGTCTTGACTGAGGTTCTGAGTGAGTTTGCTTATAAACTCAGGAAGTGTTCTGTGGGAGTGGCAGACAGCAATGACGCACTAAAAAGCTTTTCTTAACACAGAAAAACACACTTCGCAACTGATGGCTACATTTTTCAAAAAGAAAGTGCACTGTTAGTGTGCTTACTTTTTTTGTGTTCTTGGGTTTCCCCCCCCCCCTCCCACTTGCTTAATGAAAGGGAAAAGTAGTGTGCATCTAACCCAGTATTTTCCTGGTTTTTCAGTTTGCTCTTAGGAAGAATGTCTGTTAAGATTAAGAGCGTTGTGACCCAGAATGAGTAATGACTGGTGCAGCCAGAGTGCTGAGAAGACTGTCACCTGTTCATTGTGTGTTTTTTTGGGGGGTTTAACTTTTTTCCTTTTTTTTTTTTTTTTTTTGCCATGCCCCTTCTCCCGTTTCTCTGAATGGTCAACTCTTTATCTCTAGTATGCTAGACACTGAACAGGGTGAGGCATGAAAACATAAATGTCTGAAGATTTTCGAGACTAAGCTTAAGAAAATTGATGGGTATTTCAGTATTTCTGAACTCAGTCTCTTGAATCTAGATGTGTGTGTGGAAAACATCAGAGTGTTTTGCCTGGAATTTTGTCTAGAAACTGTTGTGTGCTACTTGGTTGAGTATATTGGATTGAGCCAAGTAAAATCCTTTGTTTGGTGTGGTCTGAGCCCATATTTCAACTTTTTTTTGTTAATGTTGATGTGGTGGTGCTGATGTAAGCAACATTTTGTGGGTGGGTTTGTTTTGCTAATGTGGCAATAAAGTTTTCCATGTTTTGGGAGAAACGCTTAAAGGTGAAGTAAACACCTTTATGTTATGTCAGTGAAATAAATGGCTCATGCTACCTGATAATAGGGGAAATGCTACAAAAGTAGGCGTGGGAAAGGCTATAATTAGTACATATGCCGACTTTGTTGAACTGTCAAAAGAGGGTGGGATAGTTCTTCTACTGATTTTTATGGAGTGGATTTTGGTGACTAAATGGCAGATGAGGGCATTGTGTTTATATGAACAGGACTGTGCTGCTTGTATTGAAGGTCTCTATTGGATTTCTTCACATTGGAAACTTCTCCCTCCTGGGGAAGAGGGGAAAGGGTGGGACTAAATAGTTGGTTTGCCATGTGATTAAACAATATTGTGTGTAACACCAAGTCAAATAGTGATATGTCATATTTGGACTGATAGAAATTCTTGAATTCTATTAAAATACTGGTATCACTGCATTTGGTTTTGTTTTTATAAGCTTAGGGAATGTTCTGAATAACCTATTTTTTTTAAGAAAACTGTGCATCTTTCTGGCCATCTCGATTACTGCGTTCAGTGGCGTGGAGTTTTGACTGCCTTAAGATTGGAATATACTCTCAGAGCAGTGGAGTTTCTTGATACTTTTATTGTGCTTAGTACTGAGGGGTATAATTGACAGAGTTGGTATTCATAGAACAGAAACTTCTCAGACTTTCACCAAACCCAGAGATTTGCAGAGGGAAGGTGGGGTCAATGTTCTTCACTTTTGTTTGCATAGTGGGTTTTTTTTTTTCCTTCGGTAATCTGTTTTTTCAGATATATAACTCTGGTGCCTTAAGATTAAAATAAAAGCATTTACTCTTTGGGTTTTTTTGCCACATCTGTGAAGAAGTTTGCTGGAAAATCAAACTTTCAGTCATGCAACTGTCAGAAGATGAATTAGGAGAGCTTAGAAGTGGTTTTAAGGTATAGGGTTGTTAATATATGGTATGTAATATGTGCTAAAATATATACTTCAAAGAAATGCTTTCAGTGATACAGATTTGAAAGTACTTATAAATCTATTAGCTATCTGTGCAGTTGGACAGCTTTATTATAGAAAAAAAATGCCTAATAAAACAATTGCTTCTGTTGCTGCTCCCAGCATACATGCTAATAAATATCCAGTATGTATAATTGTTTCCCGAAATGTTCATTACATCGTCATTTAAATTTTGATCTAAATGTGGTTTGTAAGTTTTATAGCCTATCTTTGAGCAGTAACAAAACAGATTACAATTTAAGTGCAGTCTTTATAAATGCAACAAGCTTTCTTTCATGTTTTGACATATGGACCAGTGGCATACCCAGTAGAAAAATGAGAAGTAAAAGCAATTTTGGAAAACAAAGAATGAAAACCATGCTTGCCTTCCTTTGAAATATAGCCAGATTCCTAAAAGACCTCAGTGTAAAGTGTGAAGGCTACATTTCTTTTGAATCGTGCTAAAAACCTCTGAGAAGACAAAAACAGTAAATGAGCATAAGCCATATCAAATACTAAAACACCTGTAATGGGGGAAAAAACCCTTGTGTGAGTAGTCCACAATTTGTCAATAGGCATGACAATAGGTCATGACTCTGTTGACTAAAACAACTAAATGGGACAGGGAAAAAATAATAAAATTGAACCAGTGGCACATGAGTTGTAGCCATCACTGTGAAGAGGTTGGGAAAATTTTACTGATTTTACGTTCCTCCCTTCTACCATTGTACTTCTGCAAAATAGTGAGGAAAATGAGTGTAGTCTAAACCCCATTAACAATGATGTTCGTGTCTGTATTTTATGTGTTTAGTGGTGTTTTTAATATCTCAATATCTCTATGTATATATGAGAGAAACAAGTATATTATAATTGTTATATAAAAGATTACTTACATAAGACTATATTATCATAATATAAGGCTTTTGTAGCTGTGTTTACAGGGAGCACTTGCTTGTACATAAATAAAGTGCATGCATTTTCAGTTCCACTCTTTTTGAGATGAGGTAAAAGTGGAGCAATGTTGAGATCAGTAATGAAAATGAGGCAAAATCCTCAGTTTGACAGGAGTTAAGTCTGAGAAGGTGTCTATAAGAACAGGAACTATAAGAGAAAAAAAGAATGATAGTGGAGGAAATTTTTTCAGTCTAAGAGCAAGAGGCCTTTAATTCTGAAAAAAAAATATATTGAAATTGATACAAGTGAAATGTATTTAACAGTACGTAAACATAATATCTAGAATTTTCTTCATAGTAGATCCTGAAGTTTAAAAGCTTGGTGGGATTTAAAGCCTGAAGAATTCATATGAATGCCCTTCTTTCATAAGCCAGCTACTTACTTGAGAATAACAAATAGCCTCTGTAGTCTCTGCACTAGATTTAGTTGCACATTCTTTGAAGTGGCTTGTGCTATTCACTGTCAAATATCTGGATGAGGCCTCATTGAAGGGGAAATTTAATTACTCTGAAATCAGTGTTGCTGGATTTTGGCTTCAAGCAAAAATGTTTTTATACACAGAATACATAATTTTCTGAGAAATCATAAGATTTTAAGTATTATTTGGGGTAGTTCATAGGTGGTTATATATTATATGCTTTGACTAGGCAAAAGAACATTGAAAATATTCAGCAAATTTCTAACTATTCTCTTTGGCTTATTGAGCAGCTGCTCTAATCATATGTCTATATCATATTAGGTGTAGAAATAATCATTTGGGTGCTGTTTGAAGATGTTAATATGTAAGATCTTGTGTTCCTACAGGAAACTGTTTTGTACCAATCTCTGAGATCATTGCTGTAGAAGAAACTGAACTTAACAAGAAACAGCGTAACATTGGCAAATGGCAAAAAATGGCAAAGCTACATGCTTTCATAGGTAAGGTAAATAACCATGCTTGTGCTAATTACTTTGCTGAAGGTACTTTAAGGCAGACTCAAAATGAATCCTCGGGTTTATTTTTTTTAACAGAAATTATATGTTTAAAAGAACACAACAAAACAATCCTCCCTTCCCACCCCCCAAAAAAAAAGCCCCAAATAAACCCAAGCAACAGCCCCACAAAAACAAGCAAAAGAACCCCCACTAAAAATCTGTCGATTTACACTTAGAGATCCTTATTTTGGAAAATAAAAGGCTTCCTTTAAGAATACATGCTGTGTTTAGTTATTTAATGAAGTTCAAACGAATTACTGGTGTTTCTGCTGCTAAATGACTCTGCAGCAGCACGCTTGCTTTCTACTATTTGACTAGAAAATCAAGAGAGGCTGAAAAAATGAGTCCTAAATTCTTGGATTGTTTTAAGTTATCCCTAGCAATCAGAATGTGTGCATGAGAAGGTTCTTTGTATTCATGATTGCATTTTTAAAACAAAATGCCTGAAATAAATGTCTGTTTTTGTTGGGAAAAGAGTGGTGACTTCTGTCCTGCAAAATGAGGCAAATGTTGTAGCTTCAATGCTAAAATTTTATGTTGCAGAGTACTTTCCTCACATTTAGTCCTCCAGGAAGAGTGATACTTGTCTCACCAGCGTAGTCCTTAATGCACAAGAAATCTCTAAATCTTTTTTTCTGAAATTTCAGCTTTATGAAATTAAATTCACTCTGTTGGTTACATGAGATCGGATGTCAGTCTGGCTTATCTTCTTAAGCTTGTAGCATTTTATATTATGTAGATATGGCAGACTTTAAGACAGATAAAATATTATGTAAGCTCAGTGAACTTTTGTATAGGTATGTTTGTAATAAGCTTATGAAAAATGGCTTATATTTGGTTTGAAAAGAAGTCAGTGTTTGGGTATCTGCTATAAGGTAATGACCTCAGCAAGTGTTTACATTTATGTTTTCATTTGGACTTTTTATGAATGTCCTGTTCACACTCTGAATGCTTCTGTCATTTGCAGAAATGTGTAGTGGAGGTTAATTGCCACTTTTTCCAAAGGTTGATAATTTGGTGATCTTTCTGAAATGCATTTGTCACTTCATAGAACTGTCTCATTATACCTCTTAATTTTTTTTCCTTTCTTTTTTTTTTAAATTTAAATAGTGTATTATGTGAAGAAAGCCCGAAATCACCGCTGGCGGTGCAGTGATGTGACTTTTTGGTGTGTTGATGAGCACTTATGTAATCAGTGGATACAGGCACTGAAAGAATTACTTGAAATGCAGAGTAAGTTTAAATAAACTGTGAACATTTGCACCATCATTTTGCAGGCTTGTACATCAATCAATATAATTTTGATATATCTGGTTTTTTGAACTCTTAAGAGCAACTTATGCTCAAAAATTGAGGGAGTAGAGTGTTAGAAATGTCTCCTTATCACTAGTTTTGTATTTTGCATATTCATTATGTTGTACTGAGTGTTTTATAGGAATATAAGTGTCATACAATTTTGCCCAGATATAAATTATTTTCACAAAATAAGGGCACGTTACAAGCTTAGCAGAGGCTTTAAATGACTGTATCTTTGGAGGAAGTAAAGGGCAGGTGTAAATTCAGGTATTTGAGGTACTCTAGAGATTTGAGGTCAAGGATTGTAGCAATTGTAAGGTTTATGGGTGGCATTTTCTGTGTGTTTCACCCCCCCAGACTCTCTGATCCACAAAATGTGCCTTATGTAGTAAGAGCTCCCATTAATCATTTCTGAGACTCTTGGACATCTACTTCTTGAAGGTTAAAAGTAGTTTTGCAGGAATTATTCCTGAAAGAGATACTGTGATAGACATCAGTGAGTGGCAGGAGCAGAGTAAGTCCCTGACAGAAGGAAGCTCAAGGATGTCCATAGCACAGGCAGTGCCCTCACTGACCATGGTGCAGTCCCACTGCATCTGAGCAGGGTGGGCAGAACAGGGGCAGGTATAAAAGCAGGTCTGATTTACAGCCCCGATAAGATAAAGTGATTGGGTCCATCCAGGGAGACCAGAACAGAGCAGCTGGAGACAGGACTGGAGATGAGCTATCTACAACATAAGTTTGAAGTCCATCTGAGATGCAGAGTTGGAGAAGGGATTGAGTGCAAATACACTTACAGTGTGACTCAAGCAAGTACTGAAAACTCGCAGAATAAAAATGGATATTTAATGACTGTTCTGAACAGGCAATGGGAAGGTGCTTCTTAATGGTTTTGTTTTGTGTACATTACACAGGGTCTTTTCCAAAAAATGAGGTTTGTGCACCCATTCAGTACACCTGGGAGAAATGTGGTCTGAGCAGTGAACTGAGTGCAATTGTTACTTTTATTGGTAACAAACTATTTCAGAAAAGAGAACACCTCACAGAGGATGAATAGTGCTTTGAGTGTAGCACATTTAAACCGTGCAAACAGTCTACCTTTGGTGGATTTTTTGTAAAAGTGTGCTGATCTAATAACTCTGATATTCTTTCCTTTTAAAATAATAATTTAGAATGCCATCTGAGGTAGTGCGAATGTTATAAGGTTTCTTCTGTTCCATTAAAAAAAAAAGAGGTTCTCTAGGTGTGGCAAGCATTGCTGTTTTGCATACCTGTTAATACAGAGGTGTAATAATTGTTTTCATTGCCACTACTATTGTAAGTCCATACCTATTTAGACAAACTTGAGGTAGTAATATCAAAGGTGGTTTTGAGGGTGGGAGGGTAAAGGATTGCACTGTAGGGCATGCATTTGCTATACATCATGCAATTTTGTGAGGTGTTCTTATTGTGACTTGATCACAGAAAGGAAATGCATTTTAGCTATGTTATTAAAGCAAGAAAATATTTTAAACAAACTAATGTAAAAGTATTTCTATGTATACTTCACTTACAAGTGCCTTTCCTATTGCTGCTCTTCTAGCCTTGTATGCTGTGATACTAATTTAATTAGTATTACTAATGTAGTGGGGAGGTACCTGAAGAATGGCATGCATAAGAATGTGACATATGGAGTCAGAAATGTTTCTGAATTTCACTTGCAATCTTATTAACAATCTGTTTGATACTGTCAGTATCCTCAGTATAATAAAGAGGAGAGATGAAGCCTGCTTTTATAGCTCTTTTTAAAGAATCATAGAGTTAATAAAGATTTATAAGTCTCTTCTGCTGAGATCACTTTGATGTTCATAGGTTTGGCTTTGTATGGCTTGTTGAATTTTTGTTTTGTGTACCAAAGGAGTATGCTGTAATATTTCTTTCCTTGCTGCAGAGTCTAGACCAAAGCAGTTGCTTGTGTATATTAATCCCTATGGAGGAAAAAGACAAGGGAAGAGGATTTATGAACAGAAAGTTGCTCCTCTCTTCAGTCTGGCTTCTATATCCACTGATGTTGTTGGTGAGTAATGAATGTTTCACTTTCTTAATAAACACAATATGAACCCTCTAAAACATCCTTAAATAGCTAAAGTTACCTTTTCTTGCTAAGAAAATGAAACAAAGTGGTAGAGAATGTTTTCTAATTGAACCATGGGTAGCCAAATAAATGACAACCTTATATGAACTTTCTGCTTACTAAACTGAAAGTTCTGGTGCTTCTGAGCTATTTGACATCTTAATTTATAAAATACTGCCTTTCTTCTCCTTTTCAGTGTCACTGTTAAAAACCAATTGTTCATTTGCACATTTTTTAATGAAATATTTTTTCCGTATGTACTCCAGTGCATGTCTCTTTCAATTTTTTTCCCTGGCAAAATCTTTTGAAGCACATCTTATGGAAAGGCTGTTTTATGCTCACATTGTTAACAGAATCATGGTTTTTAATTAATTATTTTTTACAATTGTGCATTATAAATTATTTTATGGTAGTATTTTTTAGAAATAAATTTTCATGTGTTTATTTCTCCACAGTAACTGAACATGCTAACCATGCTAAGGACAATTTATTTGAAGTTAATATTTATAAATATGATGGGTAAGTAACTTCACTTGCATGGTTTTTTATTTCTTTTCAATCTAATATATTATGTAATCTGGCTGTTCTTGTTTCTAATTTAAAATGGTAGCTGATACATTTATTGCATCCACTGAAAGTCCTGGGGCATGTTCCTTTCTGTAGGAGATCCCAATTTAGGAGTATCAAAAGAAAGCTAAACTGTTTCAGTAAACTTGTTCAACACAAAATATATTCAAACGTAGTATAACAGTGGCGGCATGAGATTTGTGTTTAAAAGATGAATGTAAGATTAATTCTGCTTAGTTGAGCATTCTGTGAAAGCTCAAAAGCTATCCTGAAACATTTTGTTATCTTGACATACACATGAGTTCAGAACACTGCACCAGTGGCATTCAAACTGTGTGTAAAAAACATGGACTGTTTAGAAATATTTCAGGTAGTTCCTCTTGCTCTCTGTGGCTGTTCAGTAATGGCTACATCACTTGGCTTTATTTGCATTTGTTCTGTTGTGGAGTTAATGTTTTAAAAGAAGACTTGACTGAATGGTGATACTGCATTCCATTATTAAATCAGCTGTAAAAGCAGAATATTTTAATTAATAAGCTAGTCATTTCAGTTTCCAGTTCGTAACATGAAATAAGTTATAAGTCTGGAAAATAATGAAAATGTATGCAGAGTCTGTGCAGATAAACTCTCATAACTACAGTGTTTTACAATAGTATCTTGTGCCTGTTGACAGGTACATTTAAACTGGTACGTTGCAAAAATAAATCACATTCTGTCTTTTCAGAATAGTTTTGCTAGGGGAGCAGATCTATATACATTGTATATATCAAGTAAGAGCATGATGTTGAGAAAATTTGTTAGTAAAAAACTACATTCATAGGCTGGTTCCCAGACTTTACCTGCTTTAAAATCAGTTGACTTTAAATAAGCAGTTTTGTCTCTACTGGGATTATTCTTAATTTTTCAGAAGGGCGAGGAGTGGGGACCTTGGTCCTCTAAAAGCCTAGTTAAGGTTTTGCCTTTTCATTTGACTTGTGATATGCTGATTATTAGTGAAATTCCAATACAGAGCAGAAAGGGGAGCCGGTGAGCCCATGTTCACTCCTAGCAAATTGTTTTTTAGAACAATTGGCAGTGAACCAATTGTAGTGGTATCTGAATGGGTTTTGGCAGATTTGAGGTCTTGTGTTGTAGAATTTTAAAATTTATTTTCTTTGGTGGTTTTTTTTTTGTTTTCTCTCGCTAACATGCCAAGATAAACTAATAGGCCAGATAACTGCATCTTTTTAGCATCTTACAATTTTTCTATTCCCAGACTGGGCCTGAATGGCAGTTGGTTTGGGAACTGCGGCCTGTCATTCCAAGCCTGATTTTTGTCCATCACATACAAGTCTTTTTCTGTGGTCAGTAGTGATGTTAGGAAGGAGATCTTTTATTAAAACTGCTTTTTAAATAACAGCTCACATGGTCATCTGGACGATTTAAAAAGAGTTAAACCACATAAATGTGTTTCTTCAAGTTTGACTGACTTCTCTCACATGCAGAAAAAGGTTCTTTGTATTCCTACATCTAATTGTCATTCAGCTGTCCCCTTAAATTAGTTCTGATAAGTGGCTTTCCCTTCATTCAAGAGGAATTTCTTCATGTAATCTCCAAGTTTCCTATTTGGCAAAGCCATAGATGGAATTATGCAACTAGATACAGGATTCTTAATCACTTCATTGCTTTGCAAATGTTTTTACTTGAGGCAGCTTATTAAAACCTCTTGCGTGTGTTTCCTGTTTGTTCTTCCTAGTTTGCCTTATAAGAATTTCCTATGGTGAGTGTACTAACCTAATAGTTCAGTGATAGAACTGCTTCTCTTTAAGCACAGTTACTTAAAATATTCATTTGGTTACAATATAGCAGGGTTTTGTACATCATTGTGCAGAACATGCTGTAATATTGTGCATGTAATAGCCATGTTTAGAATGAGTGACGTGTGTCACTGTAGTTCCTTACCCATATGCCTGTTGCACAAGCCTTTGTAGAACTGTTTCTAGTTGGGTTTTTTCCCTGGTTTTTTGAATTTAAGAATGGTTGAAATTAGAAGGGACCATACTTCTTTTAAAACTCATTTGTTTTATGAACTAGCTTCTCCCAAAGTCCCCTAGCATATGTCATTTACTGTTACCATCTCTCTAAAAAGTGAAATGCTAGTCTGCTAGTAAAATAAAACAAAAAAGTAAGAATCACTCTAAGATCTCTCTCTTTCAAACTTTCTTAACTAGGAGCCTTTACACATCTGCTCACACATGTGTGACTTGTACATTAGTCACCAGATGTTTGCAATTAATTTGGTCGTGCTGTTATTGCATATGTGAAGCTCTTTATCTATCAATAGATAGATAAAGGCATTCATATAATTGTCACCTCTGAGCCTGAATATAGTATTTGTTCTAGAAGGTGGTCACAGGAGCACCTCTGCTATGAAGACAGGTTGAGAGAGGTGGGGTTGTTCAGCCTGGAGGAGAGAAGGTTTTGGGGAGACCTCCGAGCAGCTTTCCAGTACCTATAGGGAGTCTTATAAGAAGGCTGGAGAGGTACTTTTCACAGGGGCATGTAGTGATAGAACAAAGGGTAATGGTTTTAAACTGAAGGAGGGTACATTTAGATTAGGTATAGGGAAGAAATTGTTTTCTGTGAGGGTAGTGAGGTGCTGGAACAGGCTGCTCAGAGCAATTGTGGATACTCCATTACTGGAAGTGTTCAAGGCCAGGCTGGATGGGATATTGAGTGAACTACACTGAGACAACATTGACCATGAACTGACCTGGACATTTTTGTCCGCTTAACCTCTATTTTGAGTCTCCAGAGAAAGATAAGATAAGCTAAAGTTGAGGAATAATGTAGTTAAGCTATTGGAAGAGAAAACAGTTATAAAAATGGAAAGCAAATAACCTATTATCCCTTCTCTCCCAGCCTTCTAGGTCTTGACTTGGAGTTGCACTGTGTATGCTTTTAAGACTGTCCTTTCCATTCATAAAAACAAATTATTGGTTTTTTCAAGCTTTCCATCTGCTGAAAATACAATAATAGCTAAATTTAAATCATCTATACTTAACAATTAGATAAATTAACTTTTCCTATGAAATAAGTGCTGATTCTGCAATATCTGCTGCTGACAATATGAAGGAGTATTAGTTTATGAGTTGGAAGTTATTGCTATAGATAACAGTAAACATTCCTAAACTTGTATGCTAAGGACTGCATATATAACTTTGGGTTTCTCACATGTTCCTTTAAAGTGTATTTGAATTAATTTTTCATTTAAATAATGTTTATGCTTTTAGAGTTCAGCGTGTGCATTTGATTATTGTTCATAAAATGGATAGTGCTGTAAAATAGTCTTTTACTTCCTAGTATGTGCTTGGCTGTGGACTCTCTGCTGAGCTTTAACATATTGAGGATCTGTGTAGCTGCTGCACCAGCTCTGACCTGAATTAAATTTGCAAAACAAAGTTTTGCATCTGGTAACATTTAGAACTCTGTTTCATTATGGATGGTTATATAGATATACATGACTTCTGTCTGTTTGATGGGCTCTCAGCACGTTCAAAAGAGCATGCAGGCATGCACTTCTGTTTTTTGACTTTCATATGACGTATATCCCTATTAAATTGTATAAAATATACTTTTGCCTGAAGTGGCAAATATTAACTTTTCCCTTTTTAGTAAAGGTACCCTATTTCCATTTTATGTACTTAGAAAGCTGTATGTACAGTCCTGTTCAGTGTTTTATTTGTATAGTGAATTTTCACTGATATTTGTCTGTCTGCACACAGCAGTAGAGGATAAAGATTTTTGTAGGTTGCATTCCAACATTTTCTCCTAATATTACAGATATGTCTAGGTGCGTTTGCAGTTGTGTAGCTTGAAATTTTTTTTCTGCTTTTTGCTAATTGCCAATTGACTGTGGGCTACTATATTCTGTAAAAATGGAGGAGGAGAATAAAACAACTCTTTTTGATGTGCTCAGTGCATGCCCTAAGTAGAACACTTGCTGTGTTGTTTATTGACTGTTAGTGTGCATTCTAATTTGTGTTTCCTGGCAGTGTTGTTTGTGTTGGTGGGGACGGCATGTTCAGTGAAGTGATGCATGGTCTCATTGGAAGAATTCAGAAGGACTCTGGCATAGACCAAAATAATCCCAAAGCATCGTTAGTCCAGTGCAATATAAGGATTGGCATAATTCCTGCTGGTAAGAAAGGGTTATATTTCAGTTTTTTTCATGTAATTCTTGAAATTTTTTCTTATTCATAACTTCTTGAATTTAGGCCTAAGTGTAAGATCTGAGCAATGATATCCCATAAAGGCACTTAACTAAAGCTGTTTGCATCCAGATATAATTACTGATCACATGCAATTTTATTTAGGAAGAGTATTTTGTAAAGGAAGTAAAATCTTAATGTATAACTTCAAAATTTAATTCCTACTTCTTTCCTTACAGCTTATTGTGTGTTAATATGAGATGAGATGTTGACAGTAGTAATCTTCTGAACACATTAATGAGTGGAATTTACTGAACAGAAATTTACCTGATAAATATTTTTCCAATTCCAAATGCTCTACAAATTTAGTTAGAATTGTAATGAGAACCTCCCACTGGTCTGGCAAACTCCAAACAAATGCTAAGTTTTCTTCTCTTTCTTTTCCTTCATTTGTCATCACAGCAAGTATAGGGCAACTACAGCTGAGAAACAGTTCTGTTTCCAGACAAAGTTGCAGTTTCTGCCCCATTTTAGAGGTGCTATACATTCACAGTTCTGAATGTCAGCCACTTCTTCAGGAAATCTCTCATTTGAGAGAACTCATTCTTCAAATGGAGGTCTTTAGTGACTTTATTATTTTTATTTTTATGGATAATGAAGGTACTCTATGGATCAGTCTTGCTATTTTAAATCTATTGTCCCAAGTGTTACCTCACCTTTCCCATTTGGTCCTCAAAGGTTTCTTCAAAAGTGGACTTAGAAGATGACTGTCTCTTCTAGAAGTGAATTAAGTGTTGCAACTCTTTAACAACTCTTTATCTGTAATTTTGAGATCTCTATAGAGAGACAAATAGACATTCCAGTGTATTTTCTGTGCTGTTCTCTTTTTCTTGTCTAGTGCTTGAGCTTTCAAGTAAGAACTGGAATATGAAATAAACATTGTGAGCTTCTGATTAGAATTAAAATAAAAGTTTCTGAGAAAATTTAGCACAGGTTGTAAAAATACACCAAATGAAGTAGTATGGTTCTGTCCTCAGGCTTTAGGTGACTAATTTTATACCCCTTACACCTTTGTGAAGAATGTATCCAAACCGAAATGATCTGAATTGTTGCTTGGAAGAAGTTTAGCATTTTCTGCTTGCAGTACAATAAATGTTTAAATATCTAAAAGTTGCAGTGTGACTATCCCCTCATGGTTTTCACTCTCCTTGTTAGCTAGCACATTAAGGGTTCTGTATAACAGAATTACTGTATTTAAATATATTCTGATTTCATTTGTTAAAACTTTATATTAAAGTCTGTTTGTGTAACAAAAGTCACAAGAAGAGAATTTGAAGTGTTCTTCTCTTCCTGAGATTTGGGCAAATTTCTGGAACTAAAGGTTTTTTGCTTACATGATTATTTCAGAAGATTTTGCCTACTGGTGATACATGACCATAAGAAGATACAATTGAAAAAACAGAACCTCAATATTAAGAGCTATTTCTTTGTACTTAGGAAAGACTAACCTTGCTTTTTCAACAATTTCTTAATACATTATTTCCAATTGCACCCAAAAAGTATGATCTTCACTGATATTCTTATTTTGCTAACATGTATCAAGTCACTTTCTTCTCTTACATATTTTAATGTTCTGTTGCATTTTGTCCATTGTATCATTTTGCTATTTGAATGTATACTGTATGTTCTTCTATTCCTTGAACTAACATGAGATAGTGTGTAATCACTGCTATAATTCAAATATTTTTTCAAAGTCATTATTCAAATTTCTCAAAAATTATTTATAATGGTGTATAAAGAAGCTGGCCTTAGAGTTCTATTAATTCATTTTTTGAAAGAAGATAATACATATCTTGATCTTCTCGTTTTATTGTGCAATGTTTAAAATAATCCATTACTGTATATATGGGAAAGTGCTTATTTACTGAAAAAGGTAGTCAAATCACTGAACAAATCTTAACCCTTTCTTAACACATCTAGTCATTACAGGGACCTTAAACTGAGTATGAAATAGCCAAGCCCATCCTGAAGGCAGCAAGAGTTGTTTTTTTGTTTTGGTTTAGTTTTTTTCCAGCTCTTGGTGGAGTTATTCTCTGTTCATCTTTCCTGATACAATGGAGTTCTAGCCATGTATTGACCCCAGAAGATCCTCCGATTTCCATCACAAGTACAAGAAGTCTGTTGCAAAAATAAGTGAAATTCTTAAAGAGACTTGTTTAAAAAAAACCTGAACTGACAGTCCTTACTACAGCAAGCCAAAAGTAATAATGAAATATAAATCATCCATCTGGAAAATCTTGATTTGTTATGTTCTTTCTAGTTCTTTATAATCAACCTTTATTTAAAAATCCTGAGAGCTCATTAATAGATATTGAACACAAACACTATTCATAGTTCAGAGATTGAGAAAACTGTGTGTCTTCTGATACATGGAGATAGTTTACTCAGTGGTGACAGGAGCCTGGGGTAAAGTGACGCTGGATCAGTGTTTTCACCTTTTTGTCTTTCAGTTCCTAGTGTCAAGCTGTGTTAAGAGAAACATGGCTGTGTTTTGTGGTTGTGATTAAACAGTTTCTGTATTCAAACAGACACTCAGTTCAGCAGACTTAATCTTTGCTCACTGACTGTCAATTTAACTGTACAAAGGTTTGAAATTACAAATTAAAGAGGTTTAATACTAAAACACTCCTATCTATATGACTGGGTTTAAGTAATTAGCTTTATTTCATATCAGAATTCCATTGTGCAGGCTCTTTTTTTAAAATGTTGAATGATACTTGTATATCATGTTTCTAACTTTCTGGAGCAAGTCCCTGCTTGGCTCCATCTTTTTTCTTGAACAGATGTGTCTGTTTCCAGACAGTCTCTTTTCTTAGTGTGTCTTTAGGTTGAGAAATGTCATGATTTCTGATGCTTTATGGAACATTTTTATGAAATCACATATTTTTTTATTGACGTGAATAAAAGGCTTCTACTCAGATGGCAGTTTTAACTTCTGAATTTTTCTTAGTTGCAGCCATTCTTCAGATCTACCGGTGTAAATTGACTGATTGCCATTGTAAATAGATTTGCTGTTAAGAGTACTTGAGGTTGTAGCACACCTATGAAAACCTCTGTTTAGTTATTTCTTTCTCCTGGTCTTAAAAACTCATTATTTCTTCCTAGCCTCAACAGCACGGTCAGCCATGGGGTCTCACTGCATTCAGAGTAGTAATATGTCCCCACAGAACTTAAAAACAGAGAATCATTTCTGTTACAGCATGTGACGCCAAGGTTTCATCCCCATGGTTTAATATTACAATTATACCCTCTGGAGTAAGCCAAAGTAATTAGTTGTTCTTATTAAACTTGGCATAGAATAGGAGGACAAAGCTGTCAACTGCTGTCATAGTGGTCTTGACTTAAAAAGAACTTACTATATGAAATACACTAATGATCCTAGCAGGTAGTTTAAAAAAAATCCCACTTCACTCTGTGCTGTGACATAATACTATTGCATTCATTCCAATTCCAATCCCTGGAGACAGGTGAAAAATTCTTCCAAACACTAGGGAAGATTGAATAAAGTGTAGACATAAGTTAGTAACTACAGTGATTATAGACTTCTAGTGAATCCAGATCACTCTCATTTTTGTGGTAGTCAACTCTGTAGTGTCTAGGATTGAAGCATGCAGTATGATTATAGTCAGCATGTTGATGTGTAGCTGTAGAAGTTAAGAATGCAAAAGATGGCATAGTCTTCCTGTGTGAAGGTAGTATAGAAAAATGGTGGAGGATTCATTAACAAACCTAAAAAACCCAGATTCAAGTCAAATCATGAAGCATGACTGGACTCATATGCTGCTGTCATCTTGAGTCTAAAAATTCTCTTGAAAGATGTGTTATAGAATAGCAATAAAAGCTATTTCTTTTTTTAATTATTGCAAGTGATGTGTTCACAGCCTTCTCAGTTACGTTTGTAATATTTAATGATCTTTGCTGTTTAGTTAGCATCTCATTTCATAGTTCAGTATACCCACTTTGACATCTGAAGGGTAATGTTTTCTGTTTCTCCTTCAGCATTTTAAATCCATTATACTTCTTGAAATTACAGTCTTAGAGCTAAATGCTGCATTTAATGTAGTGGGCCTGCTGTGGAGACAACTAAGTCAAGATTACTTATTCCTGTGATGTTAATTTCACCTCTTAAATTTGCCATTATTGGATTAATCCATTTTTGTTGTACTGTGTTACTGAACTTATGCTGATGTGATTATCTAATAAGAAATCCCAGACCAAAATCCTTTTGAACTCTTTCTTTTTAAGCCAGTCTGTCATTCTGCAGATGTTAAACTTGATTTCTCTGTCTCTGGATGCAGAAAGGAAGATGTATAAAACTTTTGAGTAGGAAAATGAGAGTAAGCCCAGACCATTCATTGTCCCTATAACAGTAGCTTCTCCCCTTACTTTTGAATGTGCCAGAACCTTGTCATTTAAAAATCTCTTCCCAGAAATGTCAGTTTCTAGATATTTTTTTCAAAATACTAAATGCTGTTTGACCCAAGAGTATGCAGTTATTCTGTCAGTAGCATGAGTCACCTGACGTTTTGTCTATGAGCTGACTGCATGGATTATGACTTCACAAAAGTACTGCACATGTGGGACCCCCACTGAAGCTGCTATTCTACCTGTTTTCACTGCAGAATTTTGTTTTCGTACTAATTTGTCTGAGGATTCTGTGTGTGCTCTGGGAGCACCTGCCCCTATCAAGAATATCTCACATGGAGCAATGCTCATAAGCTCTAAAAGTATTTGTATCTCTTTATTAAATTAACTGTTTTGCATGGGATCCACATCTATCTGACTTGCTTCTGTCACCTGCTTAGTTTAGTACTTCCAGTTGTTTGTAATTTGTTTCATTTTGAATCAATAAAAGCATAAAAATAAATATTTATAGCCCACACCATGCATGAGTTTTTTTGTTTAAGAAAACTTACTTGTAAGTTAGTAGACTAATCATATTTCACATGATTAATTCTAGCATTTTGACTTTTTTTTTTTGTTCACAGAATCAACAGCATGAACTCTTCCATACAACCAGGATATCTGGTTTTGTTTAACACTTTGGTAGTTCTATGACTGATTTAAAGCTTGTAAATTGGTGTCTGAACACCTGTCTGCATGACCTGTCTACTCTCAAATACCCAACAATATTCACATGTAAAGGCAAAATCTGGTGATTTAGCTGTACTGCATTTTGTGTGGTGCAGTCTATCACTTTGCTTTGCTTAATATTACTTTGGCAAAAGTGTTTTATGGGGAATACATGCTCTTTAATAATTTAAATACATATCTTGATCATTCCTCCTCGTGATTAATTGAAAGGAAGGATTACCTTGGTAATTTTTAAATCGCTAAATGTATTTATATAAAAGATTACATTTTTCATATTGTGGGAGGGAAAGAACATAGAAGAATCTGCCTGTATAACAACTATGTGGCTGTAAGATACCTCCTAATAAAAAACAGACTTCAGAGAAAATAAGTAAAGTATGGTAAAGATTCAAAGTGATTGTACTTTAACGCAGACAAGTTGATGTGCCCTCTACATACTTCACAGAATCACAGAATATGCTGAATTAGAAGGGACCCACAAGGATTGAGTCCAACTCCTGGCCATGCACAGGACCATCCCTAAGAGTCACACCATGTGCCTGAGAATGTCATCCAAACACTTCTTGAACTCTGTCAGGCTTGGTCAGGCTTCATATTTTGAGTAACCTTTTAATATCAAAATATCTGGGATGAGAGCTTTCTTTAGCTGGGAGAATTCAGATATTCGGTTGTCTATGTGTGGTGACAAGGTGCCACCATCATTAAAATGCACTAGACCTATGCAAGACAATTGTACTGGAATAGCAATTGGAAGCCAAGTAGAGTAATCTGCAGCACTTGAGCACTGGTGATTGGTGGCATTTTAGGTAATGGAGTCAATCTCCTTAGGATGAGTTTCAGTTTGAAATTAACACTCAAATTTTCATGCTTACATTGGATTTCTGCAAGTGAGATGGGTGTCTAAACTCATGTTATAGCTAGGAGCCATCTGGTCAATATGGTCAGTAGAGCCTGTTGATCTTCTGTTGCATCTGCCTGTCACTTGCTTCCTGAGGCCCTCACAGTGGGGCCTGCGTGTGAGTACCTTGAATCAAGTTCCTGTCAGCTCTTCCTGACAAGGTGTTCTTGACCAGAACAGAAGCTTTGACATGCTGTTTGCAGTATTACATGCACACATGTAGCTACGTCTGTCTTAATCTGAAACTTAATAGTTCCTTTGCATGCTGATTTTCTTCCCTACCAGCACAGTAATGCAAAAATTGTTTGGTTTTATAGTGAAGATTTCTTGGGGTTTTTTTGTTTGTTTGGGGGGTTTTTTTGTTATTTTTTTTTTTTTAAAGTGACTTAGGGTGCACTTAGCAAACAATCCAGCTACTTTCTTCCCATTTGCTTGTAATTCTGTGCAACACATAAAAACCTCTTATATTTGATTCTACTCAGGCTGTTGCCATAAAAAACCCCCAAAGAAAATCTGGCAGAGTATGTATATAATTTTTTTGTTGGTTTAACCAGAGCATACAACAGCCAGTACCTAACATTAGTCAAGAGTCATGCTCTGTGAAAGCTTCTTGCCCAAACTGGGTGCTCTGGCAATCCTAAACTATTAATCAATTGAACTATTATTCAAACTGTATTTGCATTTTAATCCTGTTTTTCATATTAAATTTATACTGATGAAATAACCCAAATTTTGGTGGGGTTTGCATGTGCATCTCTTCTGAGTGCTGTTTCAGCAGTTGCAGATTCCACATCTATTGAAGACCCACCTGATGGTCTAGAATTCTTGTTTGGTTAAGAAGTATTCAAAAAGATTCAAATCCTTAATCATCATGAACATTTTTGTGATCTTTAAACAAGTCCATTAGGTTCTTGGCAGGTATGTAAGGAATGCCATACTTACATTGCAGGTTTTGTTGCTCCATATTATGAGCTCCAAGAGGGAAAAAAATATGTCTTCTGTTTGTAGTTGATACTCCACTGTTATGTCTGACAAAGAGGGTTGATTTGATACTTGGTAAAAACTGTTGATGTTCAGTCTCCCATTTTAGAATCTCAGAATTAATTTCAGACTTCAGTTTTAATTTTAGCCCTTCCTTGCTAGTTAATGAATAGAAATGAAAATAAGTTCTATGTAATTGCCAAAGAGATTAATCAGCTTTTAATTGACTACAGAAAATCATAGGGTGATAAGCCTCTGCTGTTGAAATGGAGTTTGCATGAATTACCCTCTTCTCCTCCCACCTATAGTGCAATACTACTTGGAAGCTCTATTTACATCAAGACAAATGTGATTAAGTAATTCTAGGAGCAGAAGGCACACAGATCTGGAAGAAATGAGAAAGGCTGGATGAAGTGCTAGGCTTGTACATTCAGCAGTAAAAGTTCAGGTCAGATCTCTGAGTGGCTAATTTTTTCTTTGTTTTCAAAAGTAGTGAGAATTTCATTTCTGCCTTATTGAAATTCATGAGTGTAGGAGGCAGAATGAAACTGAAAAACTTGGCAGTAAAGTATAGCTTCAGTTTCTGAATTCTACTTAATATTTTTTGCTATAAAACTTTAAATGTGACATGAGATCATTATCTGTGTACCTTGTCTATTATGATACTGAGAGAAATTGGAGTCCTGTTTCCTGTGCAATGGCATATGCCTGTAATGGTACACTTGCACCATCTTGAACCTCAGCCTTGTACCAAGAGATCTATTTAGTCACACTGTTTCTTTTGTTCTGCAGTTCTGTTATATTTAAATTATCTTTAATTGGCTCCTGGAGCTGTGTCTTGTTCACTGTGGCAGATTTCTGCATAGCATTTACTTGGTAGAAGCTTCTGTTGTGCCTTTCACAGGTAGAGGAAGTGTTGTCTATTTTCTGAGAAGTGAATTGGAGGGAGAAGGATTTTCTTTGCTCCTATTCTTAACTGCATATCCCCTGACTGGTTTTTGAAGTGAATAAGAAGCAAAAGTGGATTTTAAATAGTGATTGTTTATTCCTCCATTCTTCTATTTCAATTTGATTAGGCCTCAGAAATTAAGTACTCTATTTGAGCTGCTCTTCAGCTAGTGTATCAGTAGCAAATCTGAGAACATGTATGTGGACAAAGTAAGTTTTTATTTTCAGATATCTAGCCTTGACTTTGAAGGAATTCAGTTTCATGGAAGTGATGGGAGAAACTGTAAGATAAATTTGGAGTTAGGTGCTGCAATAAATACACTTCTGTATGTCTGGACCTGACTTCCAAGTCCCTGCTGCAGAGTAGAAAATAGATCCCTGCATTAGGCTCTTGTTTTTTATAGGGATCAGGGAGAATCGTCCATTTCTATACAGCACAGAGGTGAAACCTAAAGCTTCCCCCCTTTCTTCTTGTAGGTATTTTGCATCAAGACTGTAAAGGTACATCTATCCATTTTGTTCCCCTATCCAGAAACTAATTCCTGAAAGCAAATATTTACTAATTTTCAAATAATAGAACTGAGCAGAAGTTTCTAATTTAAGATGAAAGGAGGAGAGGATGTTGACATCCTGGAATTTAGATCAGTACCACAAAAAAGAGACCAGTAAACTTCTTTTCATGAGATCTCAATGAGCAAGAAATCATAAGCAAAGGAGAATCAGTGTATGCCTGCCTTAACTGGTATAAAAGCTATAATATAATCCTGAAATTTTCAATGTAAATTAACTTACTTTGCTTCACTAACTGCTAAATAGTTATTGCTTCTGTTGTGAAAATCTTTGTTATTTGTATGGAGAGAAATAACTTGTACTCATTGGTGGTAAAATGTTGCAACTTAAATAATAATATTTGTATCCCTGTTTTTACTTTGTTCATAAAATAGAAAGGGGCAAACCAAAGGAACATAATACTTTTATTTGGAGGACCATAACCATGATACTTATTTTGCAAAGATACAAATTGATCTCTAGTTTTTTGTTTTTCAGGATCAACAGATTGCATATGCTACTCAACTGTTGGCATTTCTGATCCAGTAACATCAGCTCTTCATATTATTGTCGGTGGGTGGTTGCAGTTTGCTGTTTTGTTGTGAAAATGATGAAGATAATCCAAAATACTAATTTAATTTAGTTCTTTCTATATGTCTGTGAAATATAATTTTAATATAATGGCTGAGTTGAAATATGAAGTTTTTGTCTAGGATTTAAGTCTTTGATACTGGAGGTTAAAAATTAATTTCTTTCTCTACAGTAATTAATTGTTTTCAAGAGATCATAACATTCTGAAGCCATATCTGGTGCTAAAGTTTTCATGCATTCTGGCATTCTTTTGAAAATAGTAAAATGCATTAAGGAGCATCAGTTGTTGGACTATATCTCTCTATATATGTATATCTGTCTTAGAGAAAGCATGTGCATGTGCACTTGAATAGTAGCATTTTGTGCTAGTCATCTAATTGTCCTGTGCAATTCAATGTTCCCATGCCAAGTTAGAAGTATGGCTTCTACTTGACTAGAATTAGCTGATAATTCCTATTTTTTACCAGCTGTAAGTCATATATTTGAGGAGGAACTAGGGAGGAAAACTACTCTTCAAAAAATGTTTTTTTATCATGTTGTCATAAGCAGGGATGCTGACACTGCCACTTCTCAAAGTCCCCTGGTAATGGAATCCCTGAACTGCATGGGGGCTGAAGGAGACAGCTTGGCATATTCAGTGCATTATGATTTGTGATGTCCATCCCATCTGCCACATACTGAAGAAATATAGTCACCCAGTTCTTAATACTGAATTTGAAAAATTGTGCAAGGTAGTCTTCAGTTTTAACGATGCTGTGTAAGTGTAAAGGAGAGATTCCAAATGACAATTAGTTCATTATCACTTATTAATGAGTGTTTAACAGTTGCAGTTTTAGGAGCTGGTGTTGCAAAGGTTTACACATGTGCTTCTCTTACTAACCTATGGTTAACTCTGTTCAGCATCTGTGGAGTTTTGGCCATTGGACTACGATTGCAGCGAGATGTGACTTTAGTATATCATAGTATTTGAACTGTGTTATTAAATCACAGAATCAGAGAATGGGTCAGGTTGGAAGGGACTGCAGTGGCTCATCTGGTCCAAACTGCTTGCCAAAGGAAAAAAAAACAAACACCAAAATACCAAACAAGCAAAGAAACAAAACCACCACCACCACCCCACCCCAGTGCCCACCACTCCAAAGCAAACACTATGAGGACATCAGAGAAGTGGTGTACTCTTTGTTTTTAGGGATTTTCAGGACTGGATAATCCCTGAGTAACCTGGTCTGATCTCATAGCTGAACCTCCTTTGAGTGGGAGGTTTGATGAGAAACCTCGTAAGGCCCCTTCCAGCTTGAATTATCCTCTGATACACAGAGGTTGAAGTAGTATCCAGTAGATGTACAGAAGATACTGCATCGATCTGCTCAGGGAAAGGGTTGTCAATCATTGACACAGGGTGGCCCAGGGAAGTGATTGAGTCATCATCCCTGGAGGTACTGAGAAAATGTGTGGATGTGTCACAGAGACATGGTTCAGTGGTGGACTTGGCAGTGCTGGGATAACAGATCTTAAAGATCTTAAAGGTCTTTTCCAAACTAAATGCTTCTATGACTCTCTCCCTCCTGCTGCTACAGGGTAAATGAGTGTAAATTCTTCATTATATATTTTTAGCATACTGAACCCTTTCTTCTCACTTAGTGCTTAATGCTTTTTAAAGTATGAGATTAAATTAGTATTAATTTTAAAACTGTTTTTCCTTTTCTGCACGTATAAGAAGTATACACATATATGACATATATATTATGACAAATGCAACATACTTTATTTTTAAAGACTTTGCAATGTTGAAGTTACTATCATGTTTGCAGTTGCAAATAGAATGTCTTAATAGAACCTCACACCTTTAACCTTCATAGGTGACTGTCAGCCTCTGGATGTCTCTTCTGTACATCACAACAACACGTTTTTGAAATACTCTGTATCATTGCTGGGTTATGGTTTTTATGGAGATATATTAAAGGATAGTGAAAAGAAGCGGTGGATGGGTCCGATGAGATATGACTACTCAGGTAACTTGTGTAATTATTACATTTTCTCAGCATGTAAGCCTATTGGAGCAGTTGATTTATTCTCTCTAAACCAACCTTCTGTGAAGCTCTTAACCATCAGAAACAGAGTAAACCTGATTTTAAACTCCTTGTAGTACCAAGTACATTGGATCACATCATATAAATCTTTGTAACTTTGGGGTTAACTTTGACAGTGGGCTCATTAAAGTTGTGTTCAGTATGTGCCACCTAGTGATAACTGCCTAAAAAGTAGCAACTTCTCTCAGTTCTAATCATTTGGAATTTCTTTTTAGTCACTTTAGAGGGAGATAGGCACTCCTCTGTCTTAGACATTCAGCTGATGGAATGAATTGTTAATTTCGCCCTTCGTCTAGCACTGATTACATAGACAGATGAGTGATTTAGCCTAGTTAGATAATATTTGGATAAATTCCATGCTAGCAGAAATGATTTTTTGCCTTCTTTGATTTATCTTGTGTTAGAGGAAGAAGATGCATGAGGAGAATTTCAGTGTAGGCCAATTTTAAAATTCAGCAATAATGTATAACTAAATTTTTAGTTGGTTTTTAAAGATGTCATATGAAGTAATGGCTCTTTGGGCAAATGTTAAAAAGCTGATGTGGTGATGTGGTATCTCCTTGTTCTTTAGAGTCTAAAACATCATAAAGCAAAGAGCTCTGAGCTTGAGGACAATTACTCTTTTGCAGTCCCTGGAGAAGGAAAAGAGAGGAGCAATCAAGGAGTGTATGCAGAGATGTTTGAAAAATGGTTTTGTAATGACTTACTGTTGCATAATACCTTTTTTATGTAGGCTTCAAGACTTTTCTTTCTCATCATTATTATGAAGGAACAATTGCTTATCAACCAGCAAAAAACACACTGGGATCTCCACGAGATAAAGATAGCTGCAGAACAGGGTAGGCTAATGTTTCTCTCTGGACATTTGGCATGAACTATTTTTAAAGGTCTGTACATAAATAGAGGTCACAGAAGTGTTGTTTTTAATATCAGAATACTTGCTCTGAAAGAGACCATCTTGTAAAAAAATTATTGACTCATTAAAAAGAACACCTCATTTTATCAGGTCATTAAACAAAAATATAATAAAATTTTGTTGTGTAATTCTCCTCCTCCTTCAGTATAACAGCACAGGACCCAGTTACAAGATGCTGAGGGTACTGTGCTGTGTACTGTTAAGAAATTAAAGGTTTGGATGCCTTATAGGTTCTGCAAATGGAAATAATTCAGAAACTTTCAAGTGTTCATATTGTAATTGGATCTAGCAATTTTGGCAATTGTTTTAGTACCATGATAACAACTGGCATGGCTTGTCCTGAGGATAAGTCCTCTTAGGAATCAGCTTGTTTAGTCTGGTTTTTTGTATACTGCTATGCTGCTGTGTAAATTCTGTGTCAAATTCTTCACTTGTTTCTTCAGTCAGGGGGGCCTACCTTAATCTCCCAGTGCTCCTTCCTTTCTCTCTGCTTTCACCTGCTTGAAGTTATGCACTAGTACTTATTCTTCTTCTTTGTATATGAATTTAACTATCAGAGATAAAGTAGTTGTCACAGCAAGATACAGAGGAGCCAGAAACTTTCTCCAGAAATGACATGGAACCTGATGAGACTGCTGTGCTAGTGCTGTGACATGCTACAGATCACAGTTTCTAGTATTGGCTGGCATGACTATCCTGACCCATCAGTTGCCAGGGAAGCTCCAGATGGAGAAAGCTGTCATCCAGGTCTCAGTAAGGGAGTAAAGAGTGCCTGGTGCCTCACAGGGGATTTTATACATCCTGGTAACTGCTGGAAGGACAGTAGGACTGGGCACAAGCAACTTAGGAGAATCCTGGAGTGTGGTAATGACATTGATCGTGCAGGTGATGGACAGGCTGGCTAGGACAACTGCTCTGCTGGTATTGTTACAGAAAATAGAAGGTGGAGATGTGATGGTTGAGGGCAGTTTTGGCAGTGGTGACTGTGAGATCACGGAGTTATAAATCCTGAGAGAAGTAAGCAAGACAAAATGTGGAATTGCAACCCTGAACTTCAGGAGAGCAGATTTTGGTTTGTTTGGGAATCTTGGTAAGATTCCATGGGAGACTGCCCTGGAGGACAAAAAGGCATAGGAGAGTTAGTCGGTACCTCCTCAAAGCACAAGAATAATCCATTTTGATATGCAGAAACTTGAATAAACATGATAGAAAAGCAATGGGGATGAGCAAGGAACTCACTAATAAAGAGAAGGTGAAACTGGAACAGCTTACTTTGGAAGAACACAAAAGACATTGCTTAAACATGCAGAAATTAAATTGAGAAAGTGAAAGCTCAGGTGGAATTGAAATCAATGAGGGATGTAAAGGCTGTTGCTTCTTTTGGTGGGATTATTTAAGTATACCAATCACAACAAAAGGCTAAAGGAACTGTGGGCCTGCTGCATAGTGATGTGAGGAACCTAGTGATAAAATAAACAGAAAAGGCTGCAGAATTACTCCTTTACCCCATTTTTCACTGATGTAGCCTGCCCTTGGGCCATACAGGCCCCCAAGCCCATGGACAAAGGGGAAACAGTGGACATTACATACCTTGACTTTAGCCAGACTTTATCAAGACCTTTGGTTCTGTTTCCTGTAGTATTCTTAAAACCACATTGATGAGATGTAGACTAGGTAAGTGGGTGGGTGAGAAACTGGCTAGAAGAGTCATGAATACCAAGTTCTGCTGACAGCCAGTTACTCCTGGTGTCAATACTGGGGCTAATACTGTGCAGTGTCTTTATTAATGACAGTTTCAGAAAGTGCACTCAGCAGTTTTATGGATGATACCAGTTGGGAGAAGTGGGTTGTATTGAAGGTCAGGGCTGCTATTCAGAGGGACCTTGGTGGGCTGAAGAAGTGGCTGATAGGAACCTGCTGAAGTTCAGGAGAGGTGAGCATCCTATACCTGGGGTGGAATAGTCCCATGCAAGAGTGTTGACTGGGCACTGACTGGCTGGAAGGTAGCTCTGCCAAAAAGACCTTCGGGATCCTGTACAACAGGACAACAGCTGTGCCTAAATTACCAACATGCCCTTCCAGCAAGAAAAGCCAACTTTATATGAGCTTTCTAAGCAAAAGAGAAGTCAGCAGGTGAAGAGTGATTCTTCCTGTGAACTCAGCACTTGTGAGACAGTCTATAATATGTCAGTGTCTTTCACTGTTACAGTAGTCAAATATTGGAACAAGATGCCCAGAGGTCTGTGGACTTTACCCTTGCTGACCCTAAAAACTTGAGTAAAACACTGAACATCCTGATCCTTTAAGACCAACTTTGAGCAGACTTTTGGATCACATCAAAGTTCCCTTCCAACCTAGGCTCTCTTCTGCCATTTTCTCTGACATCCAGTAATCTTCAGCACTGTACTTAAGTATCTGCACTGCTTCCAGGGCTATGATGATTCATGCCACATCAGGGTTGTGAGTGCTGTACTGCATCTTGTGATGGGAGAAGATCTTGTAATGATTGGGTGAAACAAACAAGTTGAAATGAATAATAGTGGGTGTTTTCAGGAATTGAATGGTATTTTTGTTTTCAGATGTTACATTTGCAAGAAAAGTGAACAACAGCTGGCAGAACAGCACAAGGAATGCGGATTAAAACATGAAGGTAATTTGTCATAAAAAGTAAAATTCTTTTTCAGAATATATCAGTTCAAGTCTGTGTGTATTTTGGTTTTTAAAACATTTTGAATAACTTGTTTCTTTAAGGAAAATGTATGTAAGTCTCATCATCCCCCTATACTTGGCATTGTTGAGGCTGCACCTCAAATCCTGTGCTCAGTTTTGGCCCCCTCAATACAAAAAAGAGATTGATGTGCTGGAACCTGTACAGAGAAGAGTAACAGTGCTGGTGAAGGGTTTGAAACACAAGTCTGATGGAGGAGCAGCTGAGGTAGCTGGGGGTGTTTAGCCTGGAGAAAAAGAGAGTCAAGGGAGATGTTATCAGTCTCTACAACTGCCTGAAAGGAGGTTGGAGCCAGCTGGGGATCAGGCTCCTCTTCCCGGTTACAAGCAATAGGACAAGAGAAAATGGCCTCAAGTTGCACCAGGGGAGGTTTAAATTGGATATTAGGGAAGGTTTCTTCACAGAAAGGGTTGTCAAGCATTGGAAAAGACAGCCCAGGGAAGCAATGGAATCACCATCCCTGGAAGTGTTCAGAAGTAATGTGGTTGTGGCACTTGGGGATATGGTTTAGTGGTGAACACAGTGGTGCTGAGTTGCCAGTTGGGCTTGATGATTTCAGAGGTCTTTTCCTACCTAAATGGTTCTATGATACTATGATTCTAAGTATGTGAAAAACATGTAAGGTGTCTCCTCCACTCAACCTCAGAAAATTCTGATAAAATTACACTAATTACTTGTGTATTTCAATGTGTTTGGTTTCTTTTCTTTAGGAAAAGTATATTCTGTAAGCTAGAACTCTCTCCTTTTTATGAGAAGGACTGAACTGATAAACTGTGAGTTGGTATAGAAGGAAGTAGTTCTTTTAGAATAAATCAGGATTAAAAATTTGTGCTTGTTACTGCAAAAGTCAGCCTGTGTAAGTCTGCTTATTTAATACAGTTGAGTAGTGAGTTTGGACAACAAATAACCGGTCTGGTGGATTTAAGTATTTGCGTACAACATTCCCACTGATACTCAGTATAAATGATAAATGAGATTTCTCTCCTCTTTCTCTAGTTATGCTATTCTTATTAATTTTTTGCACTCACTCCAATGCCTGTGCACACTTTCTTGTTTTGTTTTGTTTTTTTTTTTTAATAGGCATAATTTTTCCTTCCTTTTGTTAAAATAACTGTTAATCTATTGAATTGTGTGCAGTCATCCTCCTAGTTGTATCTTTTTATGTCTGGCTACTGTGTTGTAATGAGAAGAACTGATATTGATACACTTGTGACCTTGCTAGAGAAAGGTATATAGATTCAATTGGTTGAGTTCTGCCTGCAGCCTTGGTTCATCAGCTTGGATAAACCCCTCTTAAACAACAGGCAGGCTTCCTGTGGATACTTGTTTCTGCTTTTATTCTCTTTTTACTTCTTCTTGTAGAGCACAGTGCATAAAACCATAATTTTCTTGACACAAACATTTGGTCCTTGGTCCTTAGGACCTAGATTATCTTATAATTACTGTTCTTTTGCACTGGATCTGTGCCAGGTTCTAGACATTTGTAGCTTTTTGGTAGGAAAAAAAAATACGTCTGTTTGAGAAATATCTGTGGTTTAAGATAGCCAATTTTTTTTCCTTTTGTTTCCGGGGGTTTTGTTTGGGTTTTTTTATGTTTGGGTGGGTTGTTTTGTTTGTTTGGTTGATTATTTTCTAAATATGCCATTTTGTTACCTTTTATCCAGCAAAGCAGCTACTAGAAAGCTATAAGTTAGGGAGCGATCAAGACTGCTTTAGCCAATATTGCACATGACATTAGGCAGCTGATTATGTAGGATATTATTTACTTAAATCCATTTTACTGCTGGTAGCTGGCTTTCTTTGCAATCCAGTCTCTTCTTTATGCAGTACTGGTAGGCAAGTACAGTCAGCTATTCTTGATCTGCAATAAAAAGGATTTTAAATGTCCACCTCAGATAAGCTTTTTACTCAGCAGGGTATATTGTCTGGCTCTTTCACTGTGCCTACTTGGTTTGTGTACAATTCGGATAAGTTTAGAAGGATGCTTGATGGGCTGTCACTGAACATATTTCTTTGCATTGTGCAGAAGTCTTTGTGCGTGTGCTGAGTAAACATTGTTAGTACTTTATGCTGATTTCAGCAACTTGGAGTATCGCACACAATAGGCAGTTGCAATGTGTGCCATTTATGTGCTCTCTGCTTGTGATTGCACTATTGTAGGAAAGGTATTTTGAGCAAAGTACTTTCCGCTCTTGCAGTGATGCGCCCTGCAGAACAGTTGTGAAAACAGTTGGTCATTGAAAATACGATAAATGCCCTGATTTTGTTCCTCCTTGAGCAGTGTAGAGTTTTTTTGAGTAACATGCTGAAATTTATACTGAATGGTGTTTTTCCAGCAGGCAAAAACCATCTATTACAGTAACATATATAAGCATTCTACCTTAAGTAATTTGAGACTTACTTATTACAGTGATACTACTTCAAAAGTTAATACATATCTAGACACACTTATGACTAAATTACTAATGCTTCTTAGATAAATAACAAAGGAATTTATGAGTAAAGTGTGTTTTCATTTTATTGTTTGTCTGTCAGAATATGCCTGTCTCCAGTTCCAGTTTCTTACATTCTGTTCAGTTGCCCTCATCTCAGAGCAGGTTCTTGTCATTTGCCTGCAGCCTGAAAAAGGCATTCAATAGTCTAACATTTAAGTCTTTCTCATCTCTCTTAATACACGTTTTGAATCTGATTGAAATTATTTCTTTTGGTAATGTCCAGTTTGAAAGCAACATTAAAAGATCAGCAGTAAAACAAACAATAGTAAAAACCATTGTGGCAAATTATATGAAAATGTTGAATTTAAAGGCTGCATTTTTTTTCTTGCTGCTTCTGACTTGTTTCTCAAGAAATAGGATAGTCTAGCTGGAAAAAAAAAGGGGGTTTTTTGCTTCAAATCTTTTGTCACAATAGAATCTTACTCTTTTTCCTGGAATTCTGTTTGTTGTGGTTCTGTTGCTAAAGACTGGATAATAAGAAGTTTCAATGAACAAAAATTCCAGGAAGTAAGAGAAGTTCAAAGAGCAAAGAACAACTACACAATACATTGCAAACAAACTTTTCTTTTTTTCTTTTTTATCCTGATATATAAAGTTTGTAACAGGTCAATTCAAAATGAACGCATCATAGACTTCAGGTTCAAAACAACCTAGACAATTGAAATAATGATACTATAAAGTAAATGTGAAGTTCCTAAAACTGACAGTAAACACTATCAAAATTTCAGGACATGAATATATAACATAAACAGCGATAGTGCCGTCAAAAAAGCGCCTTGGAAATCACTGTGAGGAACTGAATAATCTTAGATTTCCAAGTTCATACCAGTTAATATGCCTCAAAACCTCTACCATGTTTATATAAATGAACGTTAGCATTTTTTGTTCATTCCTTAATTTTACCCCTAATGGCACTTCACTCCTGAACTCCAGTCTTCAAACAGTCTTTGTATGTCCATAGTCTGCTATGCAATCATTACCTCTGTGGAGCTGCTCATTTGAAATGAGTCTATTTATATTGGTAGGAGAAAAGGAGTGTTATAGCTGCTTTATGGCTTTTCTTATTGTGGTGAGGAAGACAACTATGTGTAATCTAAAAATGCAAAGGCAATTATTATCTATTTTTATCCATATTCAAGAAAATGCAGTTTAGACAACAACTCTGTACAGTGCCTGCCAGTGTTTCTTCGTTCCAGAAAATTCCTCTGCTTCTTGGATTGATGTGAGCCCACATTCAAACTCAGTCTAGATCTAATCTCCAACAGAGTGGTTTCACAGTGTTGAAAACAGACTTTGTGTTGTTTTTCAGAAATCTCTGAATATTTACACCCAGGAACATTCAACTCTGTTAACAGTATTAATCTTCAGACATTTGAGGCTGGGGTGGAAACAGACTTGGGCTGCCTGCTGGTCCTTGCTGCACCCTGAGTCATCTCTTCTGTTTTTGTCTTTTTTAAAATACAACTTGTACCATTGAGGCAGAAGAAGAATATTGATTTAGAAACCAAATACTAACCCATGGTCTTTGCACCACTGTTTATTTAAGATTAACATGCTGAAGAGCAAGAACAGAATTTTAAAAAGTTAATCCCCCCTCAACTTTCACATTACGAGAGTTGTAGATAATCACAGCCTTTGAAGGAAGGGAGAAGGCAACTCTCTCTGTTAATATGTGAAAAATATATATATTTTTTAAATCTAGTTTATGCTAGATATTCATTGACAGTACATGAATATGCCTAGTAAAAACTTTTGAGTTTTTTTAGAATGATTGCTTTTTAGTGTTCTTGTGAGTTGATCAAATGACAGTTTATCTCTGTGTATTTATTGGTGTGTTTCAGAAGGTGAAGAAGAATGGAAGGTTATTAAAGGGAAGTTTCTAGCCATTAATGCAGTAAATATGAGCTGTGCCTGTCCACGAAGTCCAAAAGGTCTTTCACCAGCAGCTCATTTGGCAGATGGTTCAGCAGACCTCATTCTAGTTCGGAAATGCTCCAGATTTGATTTTCTACGGTATCTTGTCAGACATACAAATCAAGATGACCAGGTGTGTATTCCCTTTGACAGTGAATTCTACAGAGTCCACCTAAGTTGTAAATAGCGATACTCTTATATGACAAAAATGGCATCTACAAAGCAGGTTGGTTTGTTTGTTTTTTTAAAGTTTATACATTTTGGGTGACATAATCTTAGCATGTGTATCATTAAAAAAAAGCAGCCCAAAACACTTTATCTAAAGTCAAGTTTTTGGCCATAACATTCTAACAGAATTCCACTTTTGCAAACTGTTTTATAACATTTTCCATTTATTTGCTGTTTGGACAGTATTTAAAGTTATTTTATCATAACTGTGCCCCCATGCAGTTGTCATGAAAAACTACTCACAGGATGAGTACTACTCATAGCTGAGTTAGATGTGGTAAAGAATAATAAATCACTTTAGTAAACTGTATAAAAATGTGCTTTAGTAAAAAGTTACCAGAACTGCAGTTTGATTGTAAACTGCAGGCTTTTAGCAGAATTTTGCTACATATGTGTGACCAGGATATGAGCTTTATACATTCAGCTTCAAAATTATTTCTTGCATATATTGTAGCTGTCAGAAGGGAAGATTCATCACTGCCTTGGACTGTAGTATCTGTTGAAACCAGAGCTGTAGCTGTGAATGCACACACTTAATATTTGTCACAACCTGGTACCATTAACATATTCTGGAAATTAACTGAACAATGGACTAATGTCACATCCAGTGCATAAAAGCAGTAACAAATATCACGTGTTTATGATGCTATTCTTCCTCCTCTGTAGAAGAATTAGTATAGATTCTTTTTCCTTTATTTTCTCATTAGCAGTCCTTGGCACATTGTGTACGTGTTTATATTCCTCCTTCCTGTTCTTCTTAGTCTCCTCTTCCTCCCTTCTTTCCTCACTCACTGTTCCCTTGATATTTTTGATAATTTGAAGCCATCCCCGGCTACCTTTCAAATGGACTTTAACATTTATCAAAGGACTACATTCTACTAAGACTTGAGACATGAGAGTATGCAGGGGTGACTCTGCAGCCATGGACACCTGCTTTTGCACCTGAGCTGTTTGGACTAGCACACTGCTTCGTAAGCCTCATACCCATGAGCCACTGCTCCCAAGCATGGGGTTTGGTGTCTTCGCAGTTTGTTTATGGTTAAAAGCTGAGGACTTTATCTAACTTAAGACCTAGGAGGTCCCTCCAACTCTGCTTTTTCTGATTGTCACTATGGCCATTCCCTTTCCAGTGCTTCTGGTTTCTCTCTTGAGTTATGCTGGTTCTGGATTTAGATTAAATGCAGGGTTGTACATATGTCCTTACCTCAGGTTAGTGTCCACCATCATAGCGGGAAACCCTTTTTGAACACTTAGGGAAATATGAAAAAAAAAAGGAAGAAAAGGGTGATTGTACATCAATATAGACTGGTTTATGGGTAAACTGCTTCTCTGTTCACCTTTGCTTCCTTGCCATCCCCTTCCCATAGACACACACAGACATACTCCATTGCCTTTGCTAAATGATCTGTTTGTATTCATTACAACTTGCTAAATATTTAAGTCCATATCCATTTAGTTGCTTTCAGGGCAGGTGAGGGAACCCTCTACTTTGATTGTTCCTTTAATTTATGAAGCCTGTTCTAAAGCACTTGTACAATATTGTAGTGTAAGTCTGCAGCCTCTGTTATAAGAGCAATCTTTTAATTGACCTGCTTTTTCTAGCTGAATTACCTAGTTACATTATTTTTATTTTGTTGGAATTTGACAATATTACCCTCTGTTCTTATTTTCATGTACCCCCAGCTCTGTGATTTGATCACACTGCCATGGAATTCTCACCTTCAGGGCATTGTTTCAAGTGTAAAGGCAGAAGACTTTCAGAAAAGCCCCTGTGTCTTAAGGACTGTAGTTGAACGGGTCCTGAGGATGGTGCAGAGATACAATCTAAAGCTTTTGACTTTGTTACCATAATATTTTTATAGGTTATTTTAAGTACTTTTTATACTCCATTTGCTCATAATCTCAGAACCTGTTATCTGGTTATTTATAAAGTGACAGTATTGCAGCTGCTTGAAGAGAACCATTGAGAAGTAAGGTTCCATTTTGACTTTATTGTCTTTCACTTGCGTAGTTTTTCAAAAGCAAAAATCACTCTATGCCTCAGGTAAGCTTCTCTAGAAAACTGAAGTGGACAGACTTTTCTTGAATACAAAATACCGCATGCTGAGTTCCTTGACACATCAAACGTATTTAATTGTAATTGCCTGACTTGCCTTTTTTTTTCTTTTTTATAGTTTGACTTCCCATTTGTAGACGTTTATCGGGTGAAGAGTTTTCAGTTCACATCAAAGCTTTCAGAAGACAATGAAAGCAATGTCATGGACATAGGAAAGAAACGTTTTGGCCAGTTCTGCAGAGATCATCCAGCCTGTTGCTGTAATATTGTTAATAGCACCTGGAATTGTGATGGAGAAACTCTGGATAGTTCAGCAATTGAAGTGAGGTAAGCTTCAATTTTTCTCTCTATATAGCAGAACACATTAAATCTTCCTATTGATTTTAAAGATACTCATAAAGACATCCCAAAAAGGTGCCCGTGCATAGCAAATTTGAGTCTTCTGATAAAAAACTTAAATTTTTTTGTTACCTCTTTGAATCCATTCCAAAGAATACTGCAACCATGTATGTTGTAAAGGCTCATTCTGAGTGAGATGAATGGCCCTACCTTTGAAATCTGAAAGTGAAGTGAAGGTGATATTGGGAGAAGTTTTTTAAAATTAGTGGAGTGCCTCATTACTCTGAGCAATAACTTTTCCTATCAAGCTTAAGTAAGCATCTTTGTCTTACAGAAACACTGAGTATGTCTCAGTGTTTTATGACACGCAGCACAGAGCCTTATCTCCAGTCTTCACATATGGATAAAGAATTTTGCACTTGTGCAAATAATCAAATCAGAAGAGAAGTTTGTGAAATTTGAAGGGGGGGAGGTTGTTGGGGTTTTTTTTATTGTTAGTTTTGGCTACTTGTTTTTGTTGTTTTTAGAACGAAGGGAACCAAAACCATAATATTTGCATGCAAGTGTGTTCCTTTAAAACATAATCACTTAGCAGTCCAAAAGAGATTTTTATAAATACTGTAGTTGTAAAAGATTGGCTGATCTAAGTGCCCATAGAACTTTTTGTGTGGACAAAAAGAGTAAATGAGGATGCAAAAAGAGGAGGACTGTATCAAGAATGAGACTGTGGTTTCTGTAGTCTGGAGTAAGGAGCTTTGTCCAACTGCTTGAAATGAATGGATTATTGGAATTAAATTCTTAGAATGAAATATGTAGTACCCATTTATTTCTTACTAATTGATTTCCATATTTTTCAGGGTTCACTGCCAGTTAATGAAACTATTTGCAAGGGGAATTGAGGAAGACTGTAAAGATGAAGCTGCCTACAGGCGGGGTAGCGCTGAACAATTACTATAGACATTGTTCCTCCAATGGGGAGAAGAAAACATAAAAGCTCAAGGAAATTGAGTAAATATGCATTTTAGTCAAATTGACAAGTATTTTAAACTTCTAGATCTTTTTTTTTATGGCTTCAGTATAATTTTAGACATCTTACTGCATTGTGTCTTTTTTAAAAATCATTGTAATCATTGAAATATCTCTTGGAGCAAGTTAATCTAAGTTATGTTAGAAAAGAGAGGATTAGCCTATATCTATGTATTCATGATGACATAAATTATCTGTGCTTTTCTAGAAAGCTAATTTAGTAATTGTGTTGCAATAATATCTAAATGTTATAAAACATTGGACTTCTATTGGCATCAGGACAAGACATTTTCAGTGTTTGAGATGTTTTCTGCTGGGAGTGTTATGTAGGTGTATGTGGCTTCAATGCTGGACAACAGTCATTCACATATTTTTATTTTTAATTATTTTTATATCTTTCATTTCATAATTTTGACAATATCTAGCAACTTATCAATGCAATTCAAACACACATTCCTGGCTTTAAGTAATAACAATAAGAGTGTGCAAATATTTTGAAAAATGAAAGCACAACTGTATACAGGTCACACCTCATCCTATATATTCTATTTACAAAGGCTTCCTTGAATTATGGTTCTTGGGATTGTGAAGGGTTTTATGACTGTTTGGATGATACCAAATACCATAAAGTGGGCTTGCAAGAAACTCACAGGAGTAATTGTATAATATCAGTAAGGCAGAGACAAAGGAAAACATAAATAACTTCTCAAACACCAGCAAGTTTTATTTTTTAAAAAATACCTAATGCTAACATAAGAAAAGCTTCCCTCTTCAGTACACAATCCTTTGGACATTCTACTCCATACCTTAAAATGTCTTTGCTAAATAAAGTGTTGAAATGTAAAGTTTAGAAATACGATTTGATGATTGAATATCTTTGAAATAATGCATATTTAACTAAATATGAAACAAAGTAATTTGTTATGTGAAGTCAAGGGAAGAAACTGGCATCTGATAAATAATTAATTCACTGTGCTGATTTGTTTTTATAAAAAATATTAGACTGTCATATAGAGCTGTAAAGTGATTATTTAAATTGTGTATGGTTTTGTGTATTGTGCCACACACGTCTTGTGTTTAGACTTGGGGCTAAATTTTGCTCTTCTTGTAGAGATTTATTCCTGCTTGAGGATCAGAAGTTAGCCCCTCTTCTCTTCTATCTTTTTTTTGTAAATGGTATTTAAAGTTTAAAGTACTCTTTAAAACTTACTGCATCTGAGGGCTTTTTTCATCTGAACAGCTAATGATTCTGTGTTCCTGTATATTTATTGGTACTTCTGCCATCCAGTTTGTATTAGTTTCAAGTCTGTCAGATATTTGGTCAGTGTAAGCCATAGCGATTGGTAATTTTATTACTGAAGCACTTGAAAACTGTTACAAATGGCAGGCTATTTTTTTCTATTGCAGTTACTGACATTCCAGTTTTGTGTAATATCAAAATCATGTGCTACATCTTTGCTACAAGTCTTATTCATACTGCTCTATATGACAAAAAGCATTTGCAAATTATATTTGCCTCAAGTACAATCATACAAAGTTTAGGATCCTTTTTTGTTATATAATATTTCAGGGAAATACTTGAATACTTTTCAAAACTACTGCTCTTTACTTTTCTTATTAATGCAATTAGTTGAAATGTTGATTCATCCAATGTTTTTCAGACATTTGTAACACAGGTGTTATGTTTATGTATGCTGTGTTTTTAAAGCCATGTTTACTAAGTGAAATAGTACTTTTAAACTAAGAACCCCGTTGAAAATGAAATCATGCAGTTCTACAAATGTAAATATTTTTTGAAAGAGTCATTTGTTAAAAGATTTCTACAGTTATTGTGGTCTATCCATGAATATTGTGAGAGAACCCAGACTTCAATTACAGTAGTTCTTGTGCAGGATATGATGGTGCATGCTCAGGTTACCAGCAATGAGGAAGTTTATGAGGCATTGCAGCTATCCAGAGCATGGTCTCATCACTGAGAACAGGAGTGAATACTAACCAGCCCTTTCCATTAGTTTACTAGCAAGTCATGAGACCCTTACTTGAAAAATGGAGACTTAATCTCATAGTGAATGTATATTGAAACGCTTTGACTATTTTCATATCTGAGTGCTTGGTGTTTCCAAAGAAAGCCATAGTGAAGGCCCCCTTTCTGAGAAAAAGCCACCAGAAAAGGAGGAGAAAAGATCACTCTGTAGTATGTTAAAGAGGTATGAAGTCAAAAATAAAGGTATTGCAACATAATAAAATGCAAAAGTCTTAGGTAATAGAAAAGCTGCATAGTTGCATTTGAATGATTCTATTTGTAGCATATTAAACTAGCAAAGCACCATATGTGACTTGTATGACATGTCCAGTTTATTTTTAAGACTAAAAGCTATGTCAGTAATGTCTGCTTACATTTTAATTCTAGGTGGTTTCTTTTTTTTCCTGAATGTAGTCTCAGTACAGAAATTATGTATAGGAAAACCAACTTTGATTTTAATTTTTTTCCCAATCTTGCTGGCTTCAAGATTAGAAAATGTGTTGTTAGGGCATTTCATTGAAAAAATAAAATAGCATTGTACAACAATACAGTGGTTTTCTTTTTTTCACAGCTTGATTTGATAAAGATACCTTGTTTGACAGAAATATGTCAGTAGAATGCTCAGTGTAACCAATACAGGCAGACTAAACCAGGTGAAGCAATTTATAGCTTTCTGTTTTGGGCTGACCACAGTTTTGTGGCAATTTGGAGTATGAACAAACACTGAGAGTAAAGGAAAGCAATTAGTGAAGCAGGACTTGGGCTAAAAGTAAGCAACTCTACCAAGGTAAACTAAAGATGGAAAGGGGGAGAAGAAACTTAGATATAATGCAGGTATTTAGAGTTATTACTATGGAAAAATCTAAACTACAAAAAGAGAAAGGAAACTGCTGTTCTAAGAAGCATGAAACACATATTATGTTATAAATAGTATGTGGTAAATAGATAGTGGGTTTAGAATTTTGTTGAAATAATTGCTACAGAATTAAAACATGTTCATTGTAGATAAAAAATGGGCATGGAAGGCAAACATTTTTCAGCACTGTAGAGACTCCTGTTTGTGAAGTGTACTGGTTTTACATGGCAAGGTTTTGGTAGCAGGGGGTGCTGCAATGGTGGCTTCTGGAAGAAGACAGCAGAAGCTGCCCACATGTCAGAGTCAGTTCCCCAGCCACCTCCAAGATGGACCTGCCGCTGGCCAAAGCTGAGCTGATGGGATGACATTGCTAGTGCTTCTGTGAAATCATATTTAAGAAAGGTAAAAAACGCTACTCAGCAGCTGTGAAAGGAGCAAGAGGAAAATAAACATGCTGCAGACACCAAGGTCAGGGAGGAAGGGGGAGGAGGTGCTCCAGGCACCAGAGCAGATTTGCCTGAAGACCATGGTGAGGCAGCTGTGCCCCTGCAGCCCATGGAGGTGCATGGGAAGCAGAGATCCACCTGCAGCCCATGGAGGACCCCACACTGGAGCAGGTGGGTGTGCCCAGAGGGAAGCTGCAGCCCATGGAAAGTCCATGCTGGAGCAAGTTTCCTGACAGGAACTGCAACCATGGAGAGGAGCACATACCTGAGCAGATACTTTTGACAGGAACTGTGGCCTATGGGGGACCCTTCCCTCCTCAGGAAGGAGGAAGAAGTGGGAGAGAGAAAGCGTTATGAACTCACTAGAACCCCCATTTCCCATGCCCCTGCATTGCTCAAGATGGGGGGAGGAAGTAAAAGAGTCAGGAGTAAAGTTGATCAAAGGAAGAAGACAGGGAGGGAGGTGGGGAGGTGATGGATTTAGTTTTGTTTCTATTTCTGTCTTACTCTGGTATTACTTGGCAATAAATTAATCTCCAAGTTGGCTTTGTTTTGCCTCTGACTGTAACTGCTAAAGGAACCTCCCTGTCCTTAGCTTGTCCTGAGGAGAGTGGTGTGGAATCAGAAATTTCTCCAAACATATCTGTCTTACAATTCAAGTATTAGAATAACTGAATCTTAGAACTATTTAGGTTGGAAAAGATCTTTAGGATTATCAGGTCCAACCCTTAACCCACCACTGCCAAGTCCACCACTAAACCATGTCCCTAAGTGCCATAAAGTGCCATATCTACATATCTATCTTTTAAATACCTCCAGAGGTGGTGTCCCAACCACTTCCCTGGGCAGCTGGTTCCAGGGCTTGACAACCCTTTTCATGAAGAAGTTTTTCCTAATACTGAATTTAAGCATCCCCCAACACAACTTCATAGAAATTTGTATTGGAAGAGACATTAAAGATCATCTTGAGCCTAAAGTTCATCTTGGTCTCAACTTGAGGCCATTTCCTCTATTTTCTCTTGTCCTGTCACATCAAAAAGGAGACTGATCCCAAGCTAGTCACAACCTCAGGTTGTTGTAGAGAGTAATAAGCTCTCCCCTGACCCTCTTCTCCTCCAGAATAAACACTCTCAGCTCCCTCAGCTGATCCTCAGACTTGTGCTCCAGACCCTTCAGCTCCACTGCCCTTCTCTGGACATGCTCAAGAACCTCCATGTACCTCTTCTAGTGAGAGGCCCAGAAGTGAACACAGAATTCATTTCTGTAGAACTTCTGCCTTAATTCCTATGAAGTAAATGACTAAAGGAATTCATCATTTTTATTTGCATTAGTGACATTTCTTTTATTTCAAATTTTCAACAGGAGAGTTAAGTAATTTAATAGATTCTAACTGGTGTTTAAGTTGCAGTAAATTAATTCTGTCCATAATTAAGCAACAGTCTTTCCAGACTTCTGTTTTACTGACTACTATGTGCATGGTGTACATTTAGCAAAGGCTTATGCATGCTCTTAATTAATGCATGACTAGTCCCATTAATTAGAAGGGGGTGGGGCACTCATTCTTCAGGCATGCCTTTCAAATCCTCTGCAATGAGAGGATTAACAATTTTTTGTATTCATTTTCCTACTGTTTAGAAATTATTCCCAATATGTACCTGCCAAAATTGCCAAGGAGGTTGTCTGCAAACAATGTTTGCTGCTTTAAGACTCTTACATGTCTGAAAGGGTGATTTGCTCTTGTTGGTAGCTATTTCGCCAAAAGTACAATTTTCTGCTTTATTTCATAGGAATCCTCCAACAATAAATTAATAGGGTTTTTCATCTCTCTTTTTTAAAGTATTTCAATAGTGTAAAACAGGAAAAAATATAAGGGGAAAAATAATTATCTATACATGCAAAATATTGGATGAATACCGGAAGTGATACAAACTAAAAAAATTGGAATTCTGGAAGGGATGAAAGAGAAACCACAAAACAAGTATTAAAAAGAAATAGGGAAGCAAAATACAGACTTTTCTTTCCATTTGTTTTGCTGGAAAGTACTACTCAGGTATGTGTACTGTAACTGCACAGTAAAGCTAGCACTAAAGGTTTCCATAGATTGCTAGAAGTTTGGCTATTTACAACTGATAGAATAAAAGCTTTATCACTGTTGTGAAGACATGTTACTAAACAGATGTTGAGTCACCCTTTGTAATTCCACTCACGAACTTTACCATAACAGCAGCATTGCTGGAATAGTGTTAAAGGAGAATTGCAAAAGCAGCTTCCTGGTTTCCCATAGCAATGTGCAACATTCTGAAATGACTGTTCAATTTAATCTGCCAAATATTATTTTTCATGTTAATATTTAGCAGCTCTATTTTAGCAGAGGGAAGACTGGACAGCAAGAAGAAATGCTAAGTAAGTCTTTCAATGCTGCAGAAGTTAAGGTGGTGGTAAGGATCTGCCCCCAGACCTTGTAATGTCAGGGAAAGTCCCCACAGAAAATGCCTCCCTACAGAAATACTACGCAGTTCTGGGCACATATTTGTGCAACCTGTTTTGAGCTTTCAGTGATGTGTAGTCTACAAAGCAAATTAGCCACCAGAACACATTGTTTAAAGACTTTTATTTAGAAACCCTTGGTTACTCACTTAATTGTATCTTCCTTGCTGTATTTACGGGTGGGCACAGAGACCATCTAGTTTCTCTTGGGGGAATTCCCTCCCGGGGCTATTTTGTTCCCTCTCAGTCTCCTGTTCTTTGCCTAAACAGTACTACTGTTCAGACAGAGAAGGAAAAAACCCACAATATTCAAGCCCTATTGATATCAAGAAAAACTGCTTGAAGCTGATTTTTGTTTACCACCAAAGAAGGAATTTTATAGAAGAGAGCTGGTATTGACAGGATGGCTCTGAAAGAGCAATGAGTATCTACATAAAATCTTCAATCAAATCAGATACTGTTAGTTCCTAAATACCATGTTTTCACAGAATGCTGTCTAAAGGTCTGATGAATGCATTTAAAGCAGATATTTCCTCTCAGCAATAGCTGTCAGATAAATAACTACTCCGAGGATAACTTTGCTAGTAGATGCTGCCCTGCCCCTAGCCCAAAAATCAACCCAGTAAGTAGCTCTCAGATGGCTGGAGCCTCCCATTTCCATTGTGTCTCATAGTGTTTGAATTTTCTAGGCAAAACAGGCAAAACCTGAACACCTGGGTATCACTGTCGTTGCAATTTTCTAGCAAAGGCTTTCAGAAAATCCTCAACACTTTGGTAGCAGTGTCGGGAAAGAGTAAACATAGACATTTTCTCTCTCCAGAGCAGCAGATAATACTATTTGTTCTCCTCTGTGTGTAGGCAAACCATCGAGCTAACAGAAGAAATTGTATTTTTTTCCTGCATAAAAGAGTTTACAGACTCAGTGGAGGAAGGTGAGGTGGGGAGAAAGCATAGGTTTGCTGCCACCTGTGCTCAGAGGAGTCCATCCTGAAGCTGTTGTGGTGGGAACACTAGGCAGTAATGCTTCCTCTTGATGGACTGGTGCAGAAGAGGTATGCTGTGAGCAGGAATATCCAAAAGTCCATGGCTATGCAGGCTTGGCACTCCAAACATACCTGCCTAGTAAACAAAGCATTGCACTGTATTGCATTGCTCAGGTTTGGGACTGAAGGCCATTGCTGCTTGCCCTGCCCTCATTTGTTGGAGGAAATTTCAGTGGTCTGGGATAAATCTCTCCTGTAACACTGCTATGAGAAAGCACAGCAGCAATTTCTTAGCAAAGTAGATTTATTAGCATTAGTAGATAGTAGATTGATCAGTGTTTACGCTGGAACTAAGGAAGAGGAAAATGGCAATGAAGGTGTTGATTCACCCTGCCCTTACAGAAGGAATCTGACACAATGCACCTTACATTGCACATGCAAGGGGAGTGGGAAGTTATGGCTGCTTGCATTGATTTCTGTCAGGGGTTCTGATTTCTAGCTTCCAACAAAGGCTACTGAGATACCAGAACCCTGTTCTCCCCTTGGAATAGGTGGGGGCTAATGGAATTGATGTTATTCCCATTTGAAAGCACAAATAGCTGTATTTGAATTCCCTTCAGTTCCAGGACACAGCATACATCCTTCAGTGGTGACAGCTAGAGCTTCCTGTGGAGTGAAAAATGCCTTTCTATGCTCTTAATGCAAGGCAGTGTTGAAAGGCACTACAGTTACCGTGATTTTAGTGTTTCTCTTGTAGCCGCTTAGGTGGGAAAGCATCTCTGCTGTCTTCAGAAACAGTGGGAAACTCACATTAGGCACATGACCCCTGCAGTGCCCTTTCTATTGACATTGACTGATGCCTTAGACAGTACCCACAGGCTGTGGGCTGTGTGAAGGTGTAATCGGAAGACTCACCAGAAAACAAGGTTGCCACTTTGAGCTACGGCCACAGACATTTTATCAGAAGACCAGGTGTTGTTGATGACTGTGCAGTTGTTTTTTCTCATACATGTTGAAATGTGTGCTGGGAAACCCTGGTCTTTACCAGGAAAAAGAGGTGGGTATCTCCATGGCTGGGCAGCCAATACGGGTGAGCAGGGATGACCTGTAGTCCTCAGGAGCGCTGATGTGGAGCATGCCTGGCAAGGGACCTTGGGTTAGGATGTGAGTTGATGGCTCTGACACAAGCCATGCTCTGCCTCTAGAATGCAGAAGTGATAGTAGGAGCAACAAGAGGGAGAAAACAAACTAGCTTAAACAAAAAAGAGGAGATGGCAGAGATGGTGTTACCAATGTCTATAAAGGACTTGCTGCCTGGGAACTGCTGTGCAACAGAGTTGAGGGGCTGAGCACAGCCAGCTCACTAAAGGTGATGATCCCTGGAAACAAGCACACTGGCACATCAGATCTTAGGACAGGTCTTGGCCAAAGATCTAAAATCCACTTGTAGGTGGTTATGTCACTCCAGGAAGGTTGAAAGGTCCTGATGCAAGTCCCAGTTCTCTAAGACATAGGCCTGATCTCATGAGTGGTGGCCTCCAGCAACACACTCATGTTCCCTTGTTTAAACAATGGCTGCAGTAGCATGGCTCCTGAGATGCTCTGGGGCACCTACCCATAGCTCTCTCCAAGGTACTGTTTGCTCTTCTGCCCTTCTCTCCTCTCATGACTACCAGCCTATTAAAGCTTTCTAATGTGTGGCTAGCCGTTGCGAACAACGATGCTTTTTATGCCTGCGCGAATGGATTTATTACATGGAGCTCAGCGTGCGCGGAACTGGCCCCACCCCCTTTAGCCCTGGGACGCTCCCTAGCCTTGGCCGGGGCAAGCCCAGACGAAGTTGGCAGAGCGAGACCCGCAGGACTCGAACCGGCGTCCTTCCGAGAAGGAGCACGGATCCAGGGGCGCCGGCTTTTACCCACTTGGCCACAGCCGCCGGCGAAGCTTTCTAATGAGCAGGAAGAATATAGACACTGGGAGGTTACCACATAGTGTCCTTCTATACAGGGCAGCAGGGTTTATGTAGTGCAGAAGAATTCAGACAGAATAGCACAGCCCTGTCATTTGAGTTTGTGTCACATGACAGGTGTCATGGATGTGTCATGGAGAGGACTACTGCAGTGAAGCATCAATCAGAAGTGACTGAAGAGATGCCCCCGTGGCACAGCATATTTGCGATTGTAAATATTTAGGAGCCATTTAACATGATGAAATAATTCTTAAAAACATGTATTATTTTCAAGGCCTCTTCATACAAGTCCACTGGAAGACATATTTGAATTCTTGGATGTAGTCCAAGACTTGTAAATAACATCAAATATTTTGCTGTAACCTCATTTTTCTCTGTTCAAGAACCTGTCAAGGTCTTGTTTTTCCATCTTGGCTGACACTGCCGACACAGTGGTGTCAGTACAGAGAAGGCTCGCTAGCGCTGAGCAGCACTAAACATCTGTGAACACCACAGATGTCACTGACTGGCCTGTCTGAGTAGAGCTGTGTCAGAGGAAAAAGGCTCAGTGTGTGCTGAGTGTAAAGGATAACCCTTGGAAATGACATGTCTAGAGAAAATTTGCCTTTGAGTAGAAGCAGATTATTTTGCATACAAATATGAGTGGATGGAGACAGCACAGATAACTGCCTATTGCTCTCATATGCACTGACTGACTCTCTGAACCTGCAGTCTATAGTTACTGTATGGGAAATATTGCCACTAGCTTTCAATAAGGGAAGAAACACTGCTTTATTTTGGAGTCTTTGTATCACAAGTCAGTGCCTATAATCCAGGAAAAGAGAAGATTATTTTTCAGTAAACCCTCAAACAATGCCTTTAGATGCAGTTACATGCATCACTTGTTTCTCCACACCATAAGATACAGTGGAGAGTTCTAAAGTTTAAATAATTTTATGATAATAAACTCTCTGGTACACTGTTTAATAATTCTGCATGTTAACGTAAAAACGTTTTAGTCTACCTTACTGCAGTGACTGCTATTCAGTGTTTTAATTCTGACTTGGTCCTGCAGCTCCCTCTACTGAAAATTAGTTCTCTTGAAAATAGCTCCACATTTCAAAATACAGCAGTCATTTTTAAGGTAGTCTGGCAAATCCATTTCCTATGGCTCCCTACAGATGAGGTCTGCAGTAACGTGCTTCAGTTCAAATTACATGTCACTTCACACCAGTGATTTCTACTTTTAATTTTCTTTACAGGATTCAGTGTGATCAAACAGTGATAGATGTTGCAAAGTTGTTTTTTGTCTCAAACAACTGAACAACTTGAACAATGTCTTCATTAAAAAAGGACAGAAACATGGGTCAAATAGGGGAAAAGCATAATTGTAAATTTTAGCATCTGGGACCCTTGGATCCTTGTTCATGTACCAACTCTCAGCTCAGGAGAGTTTGACTGTGCTGCAAATGTGTTGGGCACACTATTAAAATTGGCTTAAATATTTGTTTCAGCCTGGTCTCAGGTAGTTCTAGTTCTCACTGAATGAGAGTTCACTGTGATCTGCCCTAAGCAAGCATGGACAAATATCATAAATAGAGAAAATAAGTTTCCATATTTGTTAAGCACACAGCCTGCAAAGACAGACCATCTCATCAACCAATTCAGTCAGTGCCTCATGGTGTATGGGAGGCGGGGGGCAATTCTGATTAGATCTGGTGTGGTTTTTCCTCTCCCTGCCAGCTCCTGGCTCTGGCTTAGCCCTGCTTGCTCCTTTTATAGCCATAGCAGCATTTCTGAGCACTTCCAGTCTCCCCAGGCTTTTCCTCTTCCTCATTGCTGTCCTGACTTTTCACTATTTCCATTGTTTTCTTTTAATGGCCCCTTCTGGAGTTCAAGTATGGTACCAAGTAGTACTGGCCAGATAATACTGCTCTGTGTTCCTTTGCTCCACCTTTGGCACTCCCTCAGTCTGGCTGCTTGCTGCTTCAGAACAAAGGCTATCAAGCTCCTCTCTGTGTTATTTCTCTCCTGGAACTTTTCTGTTTGATTTTGTAACACAGATATACATCTGAAACAAGGGACTTGCACATCTCTGAGAAGAGATGTTTGGCATGTGGACGTGTCTTTGGCCACCCAAGGGTTTTACCTTACAGTATATCCAAGCCATACTGATCAGCTTTGTGTTTGTGGTTTTGTGAGTAATTTCTGCCTGAGCATTTGAAAATTCTCCAGAACTTCAGTCGTCAAGGTGAAATATTGATGTATAATAAATGAATGACAATAACAATAGGAAAATATTATTTGTTATGTATAATTCAATTGCAAATAAGTGCATGTTGCCCAAGGGAGCTTTTAAAAGCTGAGTGTCACTGACATGAGGCTACATAACATCACCATTGAGGTAAGGCACTGCCATATTCATACTTCTTTTCTCTCTAAAAGGCTAGGCAAAAAAGCATGTTGCTGGGAACTGTGAGCTTTTCTTATTTATTTCTACATTAAAAGGAATCTCCAAGGAAACAGAACTACTGTGTGGCACTGCTAAGGTGTTTGTTCCCTCTCTTAACCTTCCAACAGCCATCTTTATCAAAAGCTTTTAAAAAATAATGATTTCTTTAGCATGTGAAGTATGAACAATATAAATGTCAATATGTATGCTCTACATATTTTCTTCTGTATAGCAGAGCAATGATATATGTGTAAGAGCAATTTTGCAGAAAATAGGATGGAGTGATTTCAGTGCAAATGTTCCTTGCATTTCTTGCTACGAGCTGGCTTGTTTACAATGGGATCTATAATCCACACAATACTTGATTGAAGTGCATCCTAATGTTTGTAACTGGATTTCATCAGAAACCACAAGCTGGAAAATGGTTGTTCCTACAGCCAAAAGGGCTGTGTAGTCTGTGCTACATGTGGATGTCTTTTAATTCAGGAGTATTAAGACCCCTGGGGCCTGTAGTGGAAAATGATAAGAGAGGGCACAATGCTATTGAAAAGGTATCAGGAGAAGTATCAAGCCCCGGGGGGAGCAGTGGGGGAATGAGAGAGAGCAGAAAAAAGCACAGACTGAAGCCAGACCTCTGCACGTTGGTGTATCCCAGGACAGGTTGCAGGCTCAGCCAGCGGCAGGGTGATTACAAAATCCAAACTGACTGTGCTTTGGAGCCTTTGGCATGTGACCATTCCACTTCAACAGCCTTACATAAACACTTTGAAATTCAGTTGCTCCTCAAGAGAGCCTTTGGCAATAAGTACCTTGCTGAACACCAGAGGGTTTCCTCCTCTTCCAAAGGGCAAAGGGACAAGACATGAGTGGCAGGTCAGCTGTGTCCTCAGCTGAAGGAAATCAGGTACTTTGACCTTTAATAGAGCCACATCAGTTTACCACAGACGGAGATCTGCTGCTCTGCTTAGCTGATATGTATCTGCTTAATCCAAGCTCACATCAGAAAGTATTGCACCAAAAATCTGAACAGACTTTGCATTCACAGTGTGATTTCTGGAATTGTGCTCTGTCAGCTCTAGCAAAGAAGTAACTTCTTATTCTACTTCAGTGTACTCTGAACCAGAGGAACTAGACTAATAGGAGTGTTAGTTTTATTTCCAGCTGAGTTTCGAGCAAGGCAAATTTGCATTTTCTATTGAATACGCAAGACCATCTAAACAAGAGGAGAGGAGAAGACGGTCTATTGACATTATGTAAAGGCGGCATATCAGTTTAAAGGGTTCTGTTTGCCTAGAAGAGTGTGAAGGAGACTATTTAATTACCTGTCTAGGGTTGACAAAGATAAACACCCTGTTATTATTCTATGTATTTGCTTGTAACTCAATTAAGGATGTGTACTTAATTGTATCACCAATATGAAGAAATAAGTGTTAAGGTGTTTGAAAGCTGGAGGAAATGAGATGTCCCTCAAGAAACATGAAAGGTCAGGGAGTAGAGAAAGTAAGGACGCATAAAATTATAGCATTGGTATTCAACTAAGATCAGAAGTGAAGGGCTGCGTTATCTGAATTCCCAATTGTAATGTTGAATTGAGGAGTTAACTGAAACAGCAGAGCGACATGGCACAGCAGCACGAACTAAATCAAACATGTCTAGTTATTCTGACAGTGGTAAAGGAGAGCTTATGTTCTCAAGTTATTTGAGTAACATTGAATCATCCCTGACATATCTACAATATTTGCTGTCTTCTGTGTACAACACTCTTGAATGATAACATTCAATGCATGGCACTAAGTGATCAGCCTGTTTCATTTTTCTATTTCCCCATATTAATTTTGCCATTAAAAATACAGAAACAATGAAGGAGATGGCTTTGGTTTAAGTTTTTTTTAAATTTAAGATTAATGCATGGGGCTGTCTGACCATCTGTCTGCATTTCACTTTTAATGTGCCTATTCTTTAGCATGGATTGTGGTTGCATATATCATATAAGCCAAATTAGTTTAGCCCCACCTTCATCCAATGCATATGAGCCTTATCATTTTGCATAGCAAGAATGGAGAAACAGGATGTATATCCCTATGGATATGTGATCTCTGGAATCCTGCCCCTTGGACAGTGGCTGCTCCTGCCATCATCAGCACAATGGGGTGATCCCAGACCACCAGCACCAAGGTGGTGAGAGGAGGGATGATACGATACCATGGCAGAGCACAGCCACAGGCTGGCCCTGTTGTATGGCTCCACAGCAGGACAGACAATGCCAGAAAATGTCCCGTAATTGCACCCGGAGCTGTTGCTTTTGGAGCAGACTGAGAAGAGTAAGTCATTAGGTGACTTTTACTGCTTCTGCCTCTTTCTGTGGAATCAATTGTTCTCATTGGTGCAAGTCTGACAACAGGAACCAGGCAGGGGACATCACTTGGCCGTGTCAGGTCAGAGATGGCACTCTTGGGAGGCTCCAACAAAAAAGAACTGAGGGAAAAAAAATTTCCCTGTTTCTCCCCTACCATTACAATGTCTTCATCTAATCTTCCTTTTGACACACCTGACAATATAAACATGTTCTTTGCAACCCCAGGGGACTTTCCCAGATGCAATTTGTCATTGAAATAGTTTGATTAAATTAATTTTGCTCTTTGTAATTTTTTTCTTAAATTACCTCCGTACTTTCAGAGGAAAATGTAGGAGTTTTTAATCAATATGACAGCTGATTGTTTTGAGGTTTTTTTACAGCATCTGACACAGCTGACACCACTGTTCTTTTCATAAATATCTGCCACATTAGTTTAAAACTGTGATTAAAGCTGCTCTGCATGCTGCTGGCAAGGCAGCTGGACCTGCACAAATTATGATAATAACAAGAGAAGCTCCTTCCTGAGAAGAGTGCTGTTTCTGTAGCCGTGTCAGACAAGTGCTACCTTTTAAGAATGATTGCTCTGCTCTAAATGACATTTTTGGCTTTCTCTTAGAAAAGTAAGTTATTTATTTTCCTGTGATTTTAACTAAAGAACACTATCATCCCTAGAGAACAATTTTGTTTTTCACCACTGGAGCAATTACTTTCAGCTGTATCAAGTGCCTGAAGTATAAAAGTCTGTGGTTTCATGGGTTTGAAAAATGCCTGCTCTTAAGGACTCCTAAGCTAGTTTCTCTGTGGCCCTCACCAGTCTCACAATCTCAGAAGAAGAAAGCTGTGTATCACCTGGCCAATGCTCCCTTACCATTTGCCATTTGTGAGAAAATACATACATAACCAGGAGATGGTTATACTCAAAGTTGAATCAGGAGATGAATGTACATGGTTATACTGCCACCATTAAGACAGCATAATTTTGTCTGGAAAAGCTTTTTTTGTCCAGGAAAACAACCAGAGTCAGAGAACTGCTCAGGTTGGAAAGGACCTCGAAAGACCATCTTGTCCAACCTTTTGTGTGAGAGGGAACCTAGATGACATTACCTCACATCCTAACCAATTGCATCTTCATAGAATCATAGAATCATAGAATTGATCGGGTTGGAAAAGACCTTGGAGATCATCAAGTCCAACCCTTGCTCCAAATTCAGTCCTTTACTAGATCATGGCACTAAGTGCCACGTCCAATCTCTGTTTAAAAACCTCGAGGGATGGTGAATCCACCACCTCTCTGGGCAGGCCATTCCAATGCCTGATTACTCTCTCTGTAAAGAATTTTTTTCAAATATCTGACTTAAATTTCCCTTGGCAGAGCTTAAGCCCGTGCCCTCTTGTCCTATTGCTGACTGCCTGGGAGAAGAGACCAACCCCTACCTGCTTATAACTTCCCTTCAGGTAGAGTGTGATTAGGTCACCTCTAAGCCTCCTCTTCTCCAGGCCAGGCTAAACAACCCCAGCTCCCTCAGCCTCTCTTCATAGGACTTGTGCTCGAGTCCCTTCACCAACCTTGTTGCTCTTCTCTGGACCCGCTCCAGCACCTCAATATCTTTCCTGAACTGAGGGGCCCAGAACTGAACACAGTACTCAACACCTGGCAACAGGGACTTTACCCCATCCCTGGGGAGGTTGTTCCAGTGAAAGATCATACCCACTGTAAAAAGTTTCTTTCTTATGTAGAGATAAAACCTCTCCTAGTGCAACCTGTACCTGTTAACCCCTTGTCTACTCCATATGCCTCCTTGTGAAGAGAGAGGAAGACCTCCACCCTCTTTGTAGCTGCCCTTTAAGTACTGGAATACTGTGAGGAGATCCACTCTGAGCCTCCTCTTCCCTGGGGACTAAAAGCCTAACTCCATCTATATTCCTCAAAGGGCAGGTTCTCCAGTTCTCTGGTCATCTTCACAACCTTCCTTGGGACCTTTTCCAGCCTTTCTATTTTTTTCTTGAGTTAGAGGGACCAGAAAAGAACATGATACTCCATGTGTGACCTGACAAGTGCTGGGGGCAGTCACAGACACTAGAGGAGGGTATCAGATGGGGAAATTACAAACTCAGCAGGAACTAAAGAGTTTCTGCCTTGCACAGGAGCAAGATATCAGACTGACAGCAGCTTGTCTCTCTAAGAGACAACATCTCCCACTTCTACCTAATTTCTACCAGCCAGCTTCCCCTGCATTTGGGGAGGCTCCACCTACCACCATGCTGGCAGGACTCCGACGTGTGTGGGAGAGCAGAGAGTGAAGGCCCCAGCTGCCCTCCCAGCAGCCAGCACAGAGCAAGAGCTGTAGTGCTGCACTGCCCAGAGCAAGGACGTTAGCAAAAGACCTTTGGTGACCAAGTTGTGTGTGGCCATGGCCAGGGCCAAGGTCTAGGTAGCACATATATATATATTCTTTGAATGAAGCTGATGCTGGAGCAAGGAGAGCAGGACCACAGAGATGAAGACTAGATGCCTTGTTCATGGCAAAGTGCACACCTGCACTAATGGTTGATTACTGGTATGAATCAGGATCATATTGATGAACAATCCACTGAGGGAAAGTCTTAGAAGTGGAACTTATGAGAGCAAAACATGTATATGTACAGATCAGTCTATAATTCATGATTACCAGAGGCATTTTGACACTTAGTTCTTGCCACACTGAATAATTAATATATTCTTTGTGCTAGAAGCAAATAATGTACATGAACATATCATCCACAAAATGGTATTAAATACATAGGACCATGCTATTGCCATCTTCTCATGCCAACAGCTGGGGGGTGAGGAGGGGGAAGGCAACAACTCCCAAATGGTAAACAATCACAAAAGAAAAAATAATGATACTTGTCATCTGGGTCACTCTTAAATTCTTACAGGTTTCAGACAAAACACAGGGTCACCAACTAGAGTCAACATTCATGGCTTGTGTTCTGTTTCAAATACATTTATTGCTGTGTCCTCCCATCCTTTAGTGGTATCACACTTCAGTATGAGCCTCCCAGTGCCACAGAGCCCACCCAGTGCTCAGGCCCAGGTAGAGCCTGCAGCACTGGAACCTGCAGCTCTTGCCAGAGCAGCTGCTTGGTTTGAGTCTGGTACTCAGCTAAAATCTCAGTCATTATTGTCCCAGTCTATTTAGGCCACTTGAATTAGAAAGTACTGGAGAAAAAAATAACAGCAAATTATTTTGAGCAAATAAAGTCAATAGGATTAATGTAAGTAAGTTGGTTGACTGTGCTGACAGGGATCCATTGCACTGGGGAAAGCACCAAGACTGTTGGTCAGGATAATGGTTTATGGTCTGGTGGGGCTGGCCAGGGAAGGATGGTGACCTGGGCTGGGGAGCAGGAGAAGTTATACCTGGAGACACACATGGCAGGAGACAGAAAACAGGTCCTGAATGCAAGCTACCACACTTGGCCTGGTGCATTTATCACTAGTTTCCACTCAGAGGACCAAAGGAGCTGGCTTGAGCATTGCAGGAGGCTGTCTGGTTGCTAAATCCTCTGACTTTCATCTGCAATCATGTTTTCAGGTCTCATGGACAAGGTCTGCTTCAAAAACCTCAGGTCAAGCAGGGCATGTGCATTATGCAGTGTCTTTGCAATGGTCTTCAGACAGACTGTCAGCAGAATTGCTGTCACCACCTCTCCTGAGATGTCTGTGAAACCTACTGTAACTATTCTGGCCGCTAGCTCTTTTCTGTGCATGCCCGGGCTGATGACTAGTACCAGTTAGTGCATGGTCTCTGAGGGAATTTGTGAACGTGCTCTGAAAATACATCAGGCAAGTAATTTGTTAGCATACCCTCTAGCATGAGGCCAAAATTAGACCATGAGTTCCTTCACATCCCATTAACCTGAGCTGAGGGATGGAAAGGACTGGTGAGCCAGCCTCGTGGTGCTGTTTCCACCTTTGGACACTCTGACAGCAATGGCCAACTGCTGTTACCAGTGGTACTGCACACACACACACACCAAATTCCTGCTCATGACTCCTGCCCTGCAGCAGTTAGTCCCAGCCCACTGTCACTGACTCAGTCTGAGTGACATCTGCAATTGCTTCTCCTCCATTAGCTCCTTCCACATGTACCCTCTCTGCCCTTGGTTCCTCACCTCCTCCAAACTGTCTGACACAGCACCCACTTCTTCCTGGAGGTGTGTGCAGGGAACACAAGCTGACCATCTCCCATCAGTTCTGTCCTGGAGGGATCCACTGGCTGTGTGGGTGGCTTGTTTGTGTGTCTGAAAAGGCAAACATGGAACCTTCTGTCGAACGGGGAAAAAGGTTCAGTGTGGTCTGCAATGGCAGAATATTTCAGGATACAGCACAGGTGGGGGAAGACTTGCTAGTCATGCAACTGGGTTGCGGTATGAAGCTTCTGTATGACTCTGATGCATCTGGGGATGCTGCCAAGGAGGGCTTCAGCCTCCCTGGGATCTTCTGTGGTGAGTACTTGTGAAGAGTGGGAAGCTGAGTATGGGAAACTCTTTGTTGCATCCATAATCTCCAAATATCCTCTATATTTTCCTCCTTCTCTTGTCCTTGACTTATTCCAGGAGAGTAAAAGTCCTCGGTGTGCACATGTTCCCATCAAAAAATATGGAAAGCCTGAAAACATGGAAATTGCAATGTGGATGAAAGACAGGATCCCAGTAACCCAAGCTCAAACCTGACACTGGGGTCTGCTCACCTCTAGAGAGACTTGTGCTCAAGTAGCACTTGTGGCTGGGGAAGACAGCTTGTCAGGCAGCCCCATTCCTTTATCAGGCTTTCCAAGAGATAAATAACTCTGACATGGCTTTCAGGTCTGTGGTCAGCCCCTTTTCCATCCATGCTGTGCACCCTCACTGCCTGCTGGGCACTTGTGGCACAAAGGAGCAGGCCTGTTCATGAGGCTGGGAAAGGCAGGGGATGAGAGTGCTGGGTGATGGATGGCATGTCTTGCAGTCATCTCTCAGGCATGAGGGTGTGAGCTAGCAAATGAGCCTAAATGGGGCTGAGTGCTTGAAATGAGTGCCTGGACATCTGGGGTGTTATTAGCAATCCAGGGGAATTAGATCTGCTGTCTGGGGCAATTGCATCATTAGTCAATGTAGGCTCATACCCAGAGGGGGAATTTCACTCTTTGGGAGCCTAAACTAGGGCAGATGAAACTCAGGCATTGGGCCTATAGAAAATTAATAATGCTCTCAATACATTCAGGCCATTTTTCTCTTTGTCTTCTATTCCAGAACACTCTTTATTATTTTATTAATTTGCTTGTATTACTTAAAAACTAATTCACGAATGGGGTAGATTGCTTTTGATATTTCTTCAGTGCCAATATGGCTTGATGAAATGGCTACAAAAGCTTGCCCAGAGCTTGGAGAACAACGTGAGTCTGAGCAATGATGCTGATTTCCCCAGCCGTACCATAGGAAGGTGCCAGTATTGCCCTGGCACATACCTAGCCTGGGGCCAAAGTCTGCCCTTAAAAGGAACACAGCAGAATTATAGTCCCTCAAAAATACTATGAATATCAATGCAATTTCATTGTTTCTGTGAGTACATATAAATCGTAAAAATAATTCTATTTCCAATGCATTCTACCGTATCTTGAGGGGATTGTGCCATTTGAAGGCAAAAGGGTCAGGATTTTACTCCTTGTTTTAGGGTATATTATGTTATTTCATCTCATCAATTTTCATGACTTTGTTTCTGCTCTTAAAAAACATTTCATGTGGGTATTTTGACCTCACAAAGCAGCAGTCGGTATTATTCCCTGAAGTGTCATGGGAGGGGTGAAGGGCTGCTGTTTTCTGTGGTCATTGTGGGAGTTTTATTACTTGACTACAGTTTGTGCCTGACTAATGCACATTTTCTCCATCACTTTCATAGCATCTTTTTAGCTTGTTCCCCTTCCTTAAAACCTGTGCTCAGAGGTTTCTATTTATGCTTTCTGTTTCCCACTGAATGTACAGGCCAGTTCCCAAAATAAAGTCAAGCTCCTCACTGGACATAGACTGCACTGGTCTACAGGTGTCCAGCTGTGATCTATTTTGTGTAGGAATCGTAATTTAAACTAGTCAAGAAAACAGGGAAATGCATCATCACTCCTTTTTTTTTCTTTCTAAATACTTTTAAGTGACAGGTCATGAAACAAAACAATTGCAAAATGACACAGTATTACAATAATAAAGAAACAAATATTTATAATTAATTAAAAGTAACGAAAGAAGGATTAGAATCTAAATCAAGAGCTGAGATGTTGTTTGCAGGAGCTGGATGTGGTGCACTGCTCCTCTCTCAGTGTGAGACCCTCAGAGCGTGCTGGGTGTGGATTGCTAGTGTCCCTCTCTGTGGTGCACTCCAGGAGGGGGAAATTAAATATGTTGTCAGACACAATTAAAAAATGAGAATGTTCATCCTTCTTAATTAGACTGTAGAACACTTATTGCAAACCTCCCCAAAAGCTTACTGTTGAAAGCAAATTATTCTGAGAGAATTTTTAATGTAACTATTTTGCAACTTGCTGAAATTTTTACATCTTTAGTAAGGCTTTGGTGGCTTGAGGCTGACCAATAGACCCTATCCATGGAAGAAGGCTCACATGGAATTTAAACTAGACAACTAGCAAAAGTATTTCAAAGTGAGCAATGGCCTTGAGCTGGCTTCAATCTACACATTCTTTCTCAGCGATTGAGAACGTCCCCAGTTGTGACAGTGAGCATATTATAGAGACTGGTAATGGGAATCACACTGGTGATTGATTGAACTGTGGCAATTGCTGTATTCTGGTAAAAGTAGTTCATGGTTGTATTATGTTTTCAGTATATTTTGTATCACTCTGCTAAATCAGAAATCCTATATAACACCTTCAAATGAGTATCTTTGACATTAAGCCTCACACCCTTTCACCCATGGCATATCCAAACAAGCTGGTCAGAGAGTACTGGACTCCAATATGACTGTTCAATAATAAGACCATTTTGGAATTATGTTGTTCATGAATTTACGTGTCTTTGAGTTTTGTCAGATAGTTTCTCATCAGAGAAACTTATTTAAGTAAACGCTAGCAGCAATGACAACTGGCAACTCTAATTACACTTGACAGAGTACAAGACAGTCTTTTTTCTTCTTACCAGATGCTTCCACTGCTGCGTGCTCCCTCATCTACCAATTCCTGCCCCCGGTAGAACTTATTAAGACACGCACCTGTCACTTGGTATATCACAAATATCTGGCAAGACATGTAAAGCATAGCAATGTGCGGCAGAAGTGCTGGTGTAAACAGCCTCCCTCTGTCATAGAAGACTACCTTCAGACACGAAGAGTGACGTGGGATAAATGCTTGTCACCAAGGTGAAGTGATGAATCGGCAGCGGAGGCAGTGAAGGGGTTGCATCCAAAAAGGGATCAGGGTGCATTCCTGCCCACACACTTCAGGGCTGATGTGCTCTTGTGATCCTCACACAGTCATGTCTGTGCCTTCACTGCTCAAGTGTTCTCACAGACTCATGCTTGATTAAGTAGAGGAGGCAGACGGGATGATCTGATGACTGCTGCAGTATGATATGGCAAGATAGACTGGCATGATGCTTCTATTCAGATAAATCACAGCATAATAATCTGTCAGCATGCGCAGATTCTCCAATTTCTCTTCACTCATATGAATTTTTGGTTAATATCACATTAGTTTGCTTTCAATGTATAGAATAAACAGACCTAATTTTTGCTGCCAGACACAAGGAAGGCAGACCAAAAAGTGTTCTGTGGGGGAAAGAAACACACCAAATTTCAAAGACCCTGGAACAATATTCCTGATGTGGAGCAAGACAATAAGAACAAGAAATGGCTGTACACTGATAAGGAGGTTGGTAGCAAAACCCTGACAAGTGAAAATGTCACATCATTGGGAAAACGCCCAAGCAATGCCTCACCAGCTGATCGTGAAATATTTTCCACTGGTCTCAGCTGCTGCAAGTTCCTACTAATGAATTCTAGAAAGCATGGAGACATGCAGATCTTTAGATCAAGTTTGCCTAGTGTTGTGTGCATACAAATCTACCATAATCTGTCTGGGGAAGAGACACACATGCTGATGGAGAGGCAAAATTCCCATACCTTCATTCCTTCTTCCTAATAAACTTACCCCAATAAACATATTCTCAATGCAAAAATTTAAATTGGACTACAGAGCATTATGGGCTGCTGTTTGTTCTGTTTTATAGTTAGTGGGAATTTGGGAAGTCTAATTGAGCTGTTTTGTGCTTTCTGGGGAAGAAACATCAGTACATCTCTTATTTAAGTGCTGCAGGCAAAAATCAGGAGGTTCCTGATTGTGGTGAGAACTAACCCAGTCCATGAGCTGGTTACAGAGTAACAACCCACTGGCAAGAAAGCAAAAAACAACCTCCTTAGAAAGTTTTGGAGAGATCCTGGTAGTCTAGAGGTTATATTTTTTTATATCTTCTCATCTCAAGAACCAAGAGCTTTTATGATTACTATTCCAGATATTTTGAGCCAAGAAGTAGCTGTAACATTTCAAAAATAGGTTTTATATGCTAAAAAATAATTCAGGCTTTAAGGGTCAGAGATCTCAAAATCTTCTAAAATTGGGAGAGTGGGAATTTTTCCTTTTCATTGGCATAAAGTTTTCTATTTCTAGCAATATCCAATATACTATATATGGGGCATTAAAGCTCTGACATTTCTAGGCAAAGAAAATTTGTCACTGTTGTAGCACTGATTGTTACCTTTCTAATAGCTCACACAGGTGTCATTTTAGGAGAAATTCTGTGTCTGAAATAAAGAAGAGGAAATATTAGCTACAGGGAGCTGTTCCTATTTGGGGATTGTTGATATAAAAGCTAGGTGATCAGGTTAGAGAAGCAGGTAAAGTGGTTAAAGGTGTATGATAAATTCCAATATAAGGTATGACTGTAATTCAACACCCCATCTCAAAATATGCCACTATATATAATCAGTCAGAGATCTGTGTGTGAGCTCTGTTGACTGAGTATCGATGGACTGGGAGAAGCAGCAAACACAACTCTCTAACAGAGAACAATTATGGGCAGACTGATCTAGGGCAGTTGAGTGGCAGGCCCTGCTTCCCCATGTCCATGTTCCTCCCCCAGGGCATGAGCCGATGTCCCCCGGTCTCACTAAACGATACTGAAATCATGGGGTGCAGAACCAGGTCACGTTGGTGCTTTGCCTGTCCCGTCACCACACCAATCCCTGGGAACTCAGTAAAATAACCCACTGGAGTTCCATAACATCCTCTTTCTTCCTCCAGCCATTTCACTAATTTTTCCTAATAGCCTCATCAGTCAGGAAGAGTTTGAGTAACTATTAAGAGAGGTGCCAAAAGGTTTTTCCCTGGCTCAGGACTGAATGAGGTTGGACAAAAAAATCTCTGCCCCAAATCACACCCAAGAGAGCTCAGTTGCTGTATTGATTATTTGTTAACCCTGGTAGCATACGCTTCCCCCGTGGAAGTGAGGAAGAAAATACAGATGGGCTTTCTTATGCACCAGCTGATGCAAATTCCCAGAGAGAGTCAGGGTAAAATGAGAGAAATTATTTTTTTGTGGTAGCTTTTATTTTGAGTGCTAAATGCATACAGAATGCATCTAGGTTTTTGACCTTGGGTAATTAGATTACTAAGTTGCTATGATATCAAAAAGTAAACAACTATAAGTATGTATAAATATATTCTATAGGTATATATTATATAAAAATATATTATATATAATTTTTATAAACACATATAAGTACATATAAGTGAGTATATAATATTGAACAGTTGTTTTTCTGGACTTTCTCTCCATGTAAATACAGCCCAGCCTCGAGAGCCTTTACTTTATCTACATGAACATACTGCTTTTGATGATAATGTACTCCCTAGTTTGTTCTCCCACTGGTTTACATTTCCTATAGCTAGTTTTGCAAACACAAAACGGCACCACAGAGCTTAGGCAATTATTTCCAATGCCTGGGCATATTTATCAAGTGGAATCAAGTATTGATTATCTGTAGAGAAGGTCTCAGCATTCCCTCACATTTTCCAGCTGGCCAGCTGGAGGGGAAGTGCATTTTTATCAGTGAATTGAAATTTGGGTTTGTATTCCTGTTTTTAGACAAAACTCATCACGCTCTGTGGTTCCAGGTTTATAACAAAAACCAGTCAAACCACCTGCTTTTCTCAAGGGTTGTCATTGATTTATTTGGCTGTTTTCTTTCAAATTGGTCACATCATGTTTTTATAATGCTTAGATCAAAAGAGTTGGTGTGAAAGGAGATAACTGCTTTATATTACATAGATTAAGATTCTAAACCTTAGTACTTAATACTTTTTCTGTTAATTTTTTAGCTGTATGTCAGATAACTCAGTCAGAAGAAATTTCTGTCACCTAAACATCTCTTGCCAGGTGAATCCTGCTACTTTCAAGGATGAAAATTTCCTTCCCAGCGTGATTTGCAGGCCCAGCATCACACACTATAAAGAACCAGTGCTGGCTCTGCTCTTCAGCCTTCACTGCTGAGTCCTTATTGCCGGAGGGTTTTAAGGAACTGTGAAATCACTGCAGACTCGTGTCACTCTAATACAGCAAATGTGTATTACTACTTCTGCTTTGCAGGTGAAAGGCACAAAACTATCCAATACCTTACTGGATAACTTACCTGTGGGGAAACCATGAGTATGTCTCCTGGTCTCCTTACTCTGCATCTTAACCACAGATCTATCGTTACCATGTATTTCAAGGATGTGTTTGTACTATTACTGCTTCAAATACCACTATTCCAGCAGATGCCCTGTTTAACTGATAGAAGAAATCATTCTATTTCCAAATTTTCCCCACTCTGTTCTGTATGTTGCAACACAAAGAACTTTTTGGGTGAAAAAAGCTACCTAAGGAGAGGTGTAACCAATTCCTGCTCTCATTTCAGTACAAGGACTGTGCTGCCACCACTCAGCCTTGGCCAAGGTGCATAGGCACCCCTTACAGACAATGTATCACATTCACTCAATTAGTTAATATTTAAGCAACAGAGTCATCCTTTTTGGCCAGTAAATGTCTGGCTATGTCTTCCTGTGCCAGCTGGAGGGGCAGGGTGTTGCACAGGAGCAGTGGTGGGTGCTGCACCTGCAGCGTGGCAGCAGCAAGGGAAGAAGCCAAGTTGGTCACAACCAGAGGGACTGCACAAACCAAAACCCAGAAATACACTGTGAGCCACTTCTATATTCTCCATCAATTACCTCATCACGTAATGTGTGTGGTCTGCTTTTAAATCATTTCAGAGATGTGACTTCGAACACTTTTTCTGAGGAAGCTATTTCACAGTCGATTAGACATCCTTGTTAAAATTTTGGCTGGATAGTCAACTCAAATCCCTGTTTGCTCACTTCTTACCTTTATATGCAATTATACCCCTGAGAAGTGCTCTAAACAATCTTCTAATGCCTCCTTGTTTGTATTTTTCTAGCACATGTAAACAGTTATACCAGTTTTGGACATCATGTGGGGCATCTTACAATACTTAGTTCTCAGGTTCTTTCTTGATGGATCATCCCCTATAGCCCTTATGTTAGGCATTTTATCCTAAAAGTTCTTTATAATTTGTCACCATCTTCCTAGGTAGACTGGTGGCCAGGCCTGTGTGCAAGCTGTAATTTGTACAACAAAGATTTCATATTCATAATGCTTCTAGGCTGCACATAATTTTGAATTCTGCTCAGTGTCCTACTTTCACCAGTAATTGTACCTTTTTTCCTACCTTACAGAGAAAAAGAAGTGAGCAGCTTTTCAGTTTAATTAGTTTGGTTTCTGACAGCTTAAATATGCAACACTGTAAAGAACCACAAGGTTAAAAGATTTTCCTGGGGTCTGTAGAACTGCAAAGAAAAATAAACATATTTTGCTTATAAAACAGAAGCAATGCTATAAGGGATATTAAAATATTTCCTTCCCTTTGTTTTCTTAGAGCACAGAACTGGTTTAGGAACATGTGCTTGTCATACTCGCTCCTAAAATAAACTACACGTAAATGTATTCATAGTACTATCCAGATATTTTTCATGACAACATGACAGTCAGATGTCACGGGCAAGATGCTGTCTGTTGGTACTCAGAACATTTGGTGTCACTGCATGGTAGGAGCTCTCTCTGCATAACAAAATGCACAGAGATCTTTATAGGTCCTACTTGTAATGGTTTGGTAGAAAAATTCTTTCTGGGAATCAATAAATGACATTTTTGATTGTTTAAAAAAAGTGTGCATGAATTGATAACAATACCTGATTTCAGTTTCTTAATAGGCTTTTTCTTAATGTGAGAAACTGTATGAAAATTTTGGAAATGTACATAATTGTGCTAAAAATGAGCACACCGATACCCTGTAGACTTCAGAATGGCTTAGAGCAGTCAGGATGAAAATAACCAGGGATGATGCTGTGTAATTATTAATCAGATAACTACAATGAATACATAAAATATTAATGTTATTAATAATAATATTAGTTTGGACTCAATTATGCAGAAACTCAAGTCAGTACCTTGCTGAAGAACCAGTCAAACAAGTTAAAAAAACCAGTCAAACAAGTCAGGACATGCTAAAAAAATACAAAATTGTTGTCATATATCTATCACAGGATCACCTGGACTCTCCAATTTTTCCACAAAAATAAGGATAGTTATTTTTTTCTCTTTGGAGGAGAAGCATTTTTGAAGTGCTCTAAGTACAGCTGGTATCATATCCATCTTCTTACCTTATTCAGTACAGTAAGATTAAAAATATGAACAAGCATGTGAGGAAAAAAAATATGAAAACCATAGATGGTATCTTTTTATGAATAGCATGGTATAATCCAACTTTTGAAAGACATGGCTTTATTACCTTTCCCTATTGTACTATCACTTGAGGATATTTCCCCTTCTGACCTTTTCAGCAAAATTTTACTCTCCTTAATATATATTTCCTGTTGCCTGGTTTCTGCCTTGCTGCTGATTGACAATGCAAAATCTAAAACACTGCCTGCAACTTCAGCTCACTTAGAGCTACTGATCTGTAGTAATGCAGTAGTCTTGCCTCTTTCACCCAAGCTCTTCTCCATCCAAATGTGGCAGGTCACAGAGGAAGGTCCTTTAGATCAGCCATGTGCTGCACAATGGGAGCTGAATGCAGGTCACATCATGGTCTGAGCTGCTTCTGTGAGAGAGTGAGTGGGGACTGCAATTTTAGGAGATGGTCTGATTAAAGCAGATAAGCCTTTCATCTCTGTTTTGGTACTTGTTTTTAGATTGCAGTGCACTAGGCTGCTCTGGAAAGCATGTGGACAACAGAGACTCAAATACCTTTAAGATGGGAGATAAGGATGAGTTTAAAGAGGAAAAGAAGATTTAGGGGTTTTTTTTTATTTCAAGTGGAGAAAAATAGCCTTTGATTTTTATTTTTTTTTTAAAGTAGAGGGGAAAAAATATTGACATGGGACCATAACTCATAAAACAAGGAAGAGATTCACAGAGGCCATGTCTTTGAGGTTTGTTACGAAACAATCCCAGTGGCAAGGGCATGATATCCCATATGGGTCATACCAGCTTACAAACTGCCAGAGCCCATACATGAGAAGACAAACACCGCAACAGGCCTCTTCTGAATGAGGTTTACCTTGAGGCCTCTTTCTGGGTGCTTCTTTTGAATACTTTTGAATGCCAAAAGGAACTTGTTAACAAGAATCATCCTCAATGTATAGTGATCATAGAAAGAAGGCTGCAGGCAACTCCTGATGTAGCACTGGCAGCAACAGCAATGCAATACCACCATTTTCCCTAAGTGATGTGGTGTAAGGCTGCAATCTGGCAGGATCTGGTATTCCTTTATACTTTGTTTGGCTAATTTGAATGGGATAAAAAGCCATTTCTAGAGATGAAAAATATTGAAGCACTTTTTCTTCCCATCAAAATTATTTATTTCATATTTGAGTGAATTTACTTTGGCAAAATTCCCATTTCCTTGTGTTTTCTGTAATTTTTCCAGTTATTAAATCTGATGCAGGTGTTCACAGACAGTACGCTTCAATACCAGTTTTGTTCTGTATCAGCTCTTATATCTTACCCAGCAGCATCAAAAGCCTTCCCACAGTGCATGAAGCAATTTGATGGCTATCTATTTGTCACATTCTCTCTGCCCACCTTTCTCCAGGGGAAGATGTCTGCAGTCCAGTCCATGATAGTGCTGCACACACAGCCCATCCCTGCCGCTGACAGGCTGTGATGGCTGGCAGTCACAAGTGCTGGGCAGGGCCCAGGGAATGGGTCTCCCTTCCCTGTCCACTGGCAGGAAGAGACCTTCTGTCAGCATTTCAACAGTTCAGTTCCACATCCCCAGTTAAATCCAAATTTCACTGAATCTTAAATATGAGCTACCAGTTGACAGTAATGTTTTCATAAACAGACCTATACACTGGCTGGTTCAGAAAGATCATCGTGGTCATCAGTGAACAAATCCTTCAAAATGGTGCATCAATTACAACTAAAAACTGTCTAAAATGAACACTTAAAATGTTCAGATATTTAGAATAGAAGGAGATGTCCTCCTCTGATAAGTCTGTGAGCATTTGACCACTTGCATTTTGTGCAAGGTCAGAATTAGAGAAATCTGAATATTGTCTTAAGTTGTGAAAAAGGTGAATCTATATGTGAGAACTAAAATGAAACTGCTCTACTGTGAAGATTTTGTCTAATATGCAATTTGTATTCTTTCCAGTACCTCTTACTTCCTAATCTTTACCATAGAAAAATTAGCATTAGAGGAAAGCTTCGTGATCCACTGAGATGGACACTCAGAAAATAATAACCATTAATTCAGAAAATTAATTAGCCTGTAAGTCACCATAACGTCTCAACTCTAGATAGTTAAGAGGACTCCATATTCTTAGTCTACATTTTTTTTCTCCTTAGTTTTCATTAAAGTGACTTCTATTTCCTTTTAAAATCTTCAGGTTGTATTTAGCAAAGTGAGCGCCTTATATATAGGGCTCCTTGTGTAACCCAGAATGGCCAGGAGCTCTCCTGTAATTAGCTCTGCCAGCGTGACTGTGCATTTTAATTTGAATATTTGCCTGATCTTCATTCACTTCTAAGAGGTGGCCTTCATACACACTTATTGCATATGGATAAGGAGAAGAAAAAATAAAATTAAAAAAATTTCCTGACTCTGTTTTCTCTTTACCTTAGGGTATTTTTTTGGCATCAAATCAGCTACCAGGTTTTAAGAGCCCTCAATGTGTTCTATGTTTGAGTTCCAGTGTGTAACACTGCCATGAGAGCAAGGACTGAATACACCATGGAACAAGGGAGCCCTCTTCGTGCCAGTTTTCCAGATTCTTTCCAGGGACTGTGCTGGTGGCAGCCATTCACATGTGCACACAGAAAGGTTGATGTCACTGGTGTTTGGCAGGTGTGCAGTTCCCCATCAGTGCTGATAACTCTGAGACTGGTGTGCTTCCCACAGCAGTCCATGGGAGTCTGGGGCTGCTAGGAAGGAACAATATCCAGGTCTCAAGAAACACACCATATATTTCAAACATACACAGCATGCAAAATTGTTGAGAGAAATTGGCATCAGTAGGTGTGCAATACCATACATTTTAATGTAAATTTACTCTCTCACTGAGTTTGTGGCAGTGATCATGAAAGATGGGATAGAATGAGATTGCCAGTAACCTTTCACCTCCCAGCAGCTAACATGGAGCTAACACCCATTTAAACAGTTCCTCCTTCTGGAACCGCGGTTGCTTGGAGAGATAGGTGCAAATATGCTGACAGATAATGCTGTCAATACTGGCTAGCAGGGCTGCCCTGAGCTGGAAGAGCGAAGTGCTGGAGTCAATAAGGCCCTGTGAAGTCATGGGGCTGGAATAAAGCCAGGATAGTCTAAGATATGCTTTACTGGTGGCTTAACATCTTCAAAAAGTAACCTCTCGGTGCCTCAAAAAGGTAGCTGCTGTTGGTTAAAGTACTGTCAGACCCTGCAGAAGGGGTGGTGATGTCCCCCATGGCAGGGAGAGCTAGACTGGGTACACACCAACTACCCAGAGTGTGGAGCAGTCCATGTCACTGACACCCTGTGGTGTGGTGCTGCACAGGAAAAGGCTTCCCACAGCTTTGCCAACCATCTTCCTCTGTATCTACCAGCCCGTGCCAAGACCATGTTCACCTTTAAGAATTGGACAGCCACTTGGTGTCAGAGGAAGGCCAAGGAAGCCCCCGTGGATTTGGCTGTCTTCCAAAAAACTAGAATCAGACCTGTATACACAAAATGTAAAATCTTCCTTACTTGGCCAGCTGCTCTCTGACTTGCTTAGAGAGCATCACAGGAGCATGGAGCAGGTAGCTAACAGTGCCTAATCCAGTAGCCTTTGGGCTCCCTTTGAGTATGGAATCTCTCCCCACTGCAGAGCTCTTGTACTCATGCCTTTTGTCTCTGCTAAACCCTGACCTGTCATATACTCCCAGTGTGCTTAGGAACAGAGTGCTGTGACTCCAGCTCTACTCTGCCCTGCACGGGAACAAACTGCTGTGATTTAGGAAAACATGATTCCTATGCTGGGTCTGACATGTGGCAAAGCAATAAACTACTTCCTTCTCATTGTTGACACCCATGGGATTGTTGCACAGGTTCAGCCCATTACCTAACATACGTCTTTGACTGCACACAGACACCAACACCAGGAAAATAGCTTTCAGCTCAACCTGGTTCCTTTCCCCAGGAATGTGAAAATCCTAATCACTTGATACTGTGGACAGACTTCACTTACTTGTCAAACAAGCTCTGCTGCTTAATGAGATGAACAAATCCACTTCCAGCCTCAGAGGGAAGTTTAACTTGCTTTTTCTTTAAATTAAGCCTGCACTGCCTCAAACTTCTACTGAAGTGTCAGCAGGTATATTCCAAAAATGACATCTGTAAAAGTGACTGCATTCCCTTCCTGCTCTTCTCTGTTCATCCATGTAGAATCTAATTCTGAAAAATAAAGTTATCTGCTAATAATGGTGATCTAATCTCTGTTTTGAGATCTGACAATCCACAGAGTTGGCTCTAACAGCCTGGGAGAAGTGATTACCACTCAGTAATGTACTAAAACATGAGGCAGATCCACTCTTTGTCCAGTTACTTTTATCCAGACTACTCATCAAAAGCAAAGATTTGTGATGTGGGATTGTCCAGTCATGTAGCAAAATATCCTAGATTTTTTTTCATAGTGCTGCAAAAATTAGTTGCATAATGTGTTGAAAATATTAAATCTGTCTTTATTTGAAGGGTTGTGTCCACTTTTCAATTGTTCTTATGTTGGTGACACCTGAATAATAATTACAGCAAACCTCAGCTTTGGCTGGTAACCAAGTCCCAAGCAGCTACCTGCCCACTGCTCCTCATGGAGCATGTAGAGAGAAAGGGAAGAGTAAAAGTCAGAAAACTCATGGGTTGGAATAATGACAGTTTAATGGGACATTGAAGGAATAAAATAATAATAGTGATAAAAGAATTCAAATATACAAAACAAGTGATGCTCCATGCAATTGCTCATCACCTGCTGAGTGATGCCCAGCCAGTTCCTCAGCAGTGGCCCCCGGCCAACTTCCCCCAGCTTTATATGCTGAGCATGATGCCACAAGGTATGGAATATCCCTTGGGCCACCTGGGATCAACCGTCCTCACTCTGTTCCTTCACACCTCCTTGTGCCCCTCCAGCATTCTCACTGGCAGGACATGAGAACCTGAGACATNACAAGTGATGCTCCATGCAATTGCTCATCACCTGCTGAGTGATGCCCAGCCAGTTCCTCAGCAGTGGCCCCCGGCCAACTTCCCCCAGCTTTATATGCTGAGCATGATGCCACAAGGTATGGAATATCCCTTGGGCCACCTGGGATCAACCGTCCTCACTCTGTTCCTTCACACCTCCTTGTGCCCCTCCAGCATTCTCACTGGCAGGACATGAGAACCTGAGACATCCTTGACTTAGTATAAACACTACTTAGCAACAACTAAAACATCAGCACATTATCAACATTAATCTCATATTAAAATCAAAACTTACCCCTGTACCAGCTATTAGCAAGAAAATGAACTCTATCCCAGGCAAAAGCAGGACACCATCTTTCAGCAAGACCATTTGGCTTTGGAATATATATCACCCCAATTAAACGCCCTTCACCTGGTTCCTGCAGGAGAAATGCCACTCAACATCCCTCAGCACTGCTCTGCCTCTCTCTTCTCAGGGGGGCTTGCAATATGCCTTCCATGAGATTGTGTTAGAAATCTCTCAATAGAAACAAAAATTCCTCATCAGGTTTGTTAAACTAGGAAAAGGGGTGGTGAGCAAACACATGTTGGAAGGTGTGGGGCATCCTTGCATTCTCCCAGCCCAGGATGTGCCCAGCACTGGCTCTCCTGGCTGCCCAAGCTGCTGTATTGGCACTCAGAGGTGTCTGCCAGTGAGATCCCCTCTGTACCAGGACCACAGTTATCTCTTGGGGGTCTGGAGTGGGAAAACCCTTTTCCGGGCACAGCACTGAGCCACTCTGTGTATCACAGGTCCCACTGCTGTAAAAGGGATGAGAAACTCATTTTTTCAGAGGTTCGATTTCTTTGTAGTTTTGTTTCAGTTTTTTTCCTTCAAATAAAAATTACATCTCCACACTAAATGAGATGGAAATGTAGTGAATATCTTTTTTTCCTGAATAAGTATAAATCTAGGTGTGATTTTGTGTATTTAGAGATTTCTGTTCTCAAGTGTTTTCCAGCTGTATGCAAATTTTGGTTTATACCTTCATTTAGTTCCTGTTAAATTCTGCAGTTATATCTTAACAAGAAAATCCAAAAACTTTTGGAAATGAGGTCTATTTATATGTTTTAACTATTCATAAACTATTTAATGACGTATGCTAGATGGTACAAAGAGATTATCATTTCAATAACAAAATTTTCTGAAGAGGGTAAATCAATCTGTTTTTCAATGTAGTTAATGCTATGAAACCCTATAGCTCTCCTCATTTCTGCTTTTTAAAATATCAGACAGTAAGGAAAGCGAGAAATAAATGGCTGGGGACTTCAGTTCTCCCCAGGGGCTGCTCAGTATGGAAAGTTGAAGTCAGTGGTTCAAGGAGGGTCTCGGCACCCGGCACATCATCCTGCCAGCAGAGGCAGTGCTCGGCACCGACACCACCTGCACTCCAAGGTAGGAGGCAGAGCTGGACCAAGCCCAAGATGGATTTCTGGAGCAAAATTTGCTGCTGGCAAACTGCAGCATAGACTGCAGCATCAAACTGAGGCTGAGAACATAGACAACAAGTCTGCAAGTAGGTTGTGTGCCTGGCCATCCTTCACGTCACAAAATACAGCAGATCCAGACTGGAGGTATGAGCTCCTTTGGATTCAGAATGAAAACCCCATCAGTACAGCAACTGCAGCCAGCAAAAGAAATTAACTGATGACATTTTATAGTGCAGTGAAGAAAATAAAAACTATTTTCCCCAAAAAAGATGGATATATTGCAATCTTGCTTTACTAGATATGGAATGCAGTTTGGATAAAGTTTATCTGAGCACTGAACTGCTTGGTGAAACTGGATATGCACAGGTTTAAAGAAAACTATTTTCAGACATTTATGGGGTTGATACCTATCTGTGAAAAAATGGTACAGTAGCAAAATACACTAATCTGAATGGATCCTACTTTCCTATATATATTGAGAATGTATCTGAGATTACTTGAAAAATCCTTAAAAATTGCCTGGGTGTTGTGCTTTCAATAAATGCAGAACTTTTGCTTCACTGATTTGTGTTCATCATATCCTGGATAAGAAAGTTAATGCTGGTTTTGCTGATTTGTGTAATTCAATTTTAAATTCAAACCACAGATAGAAACTCCTCTTCTTTAACAGAAGTTTTAACTAAAATCAGGCAACAAAGGGTTGATCTTTCGTGACTGAATATATTAAAGTTATATCCATAGCAGTCTATTATTATCTTCCCAGAGATTATGTACTATGTTGTGCTCATCCTCCTGTCACAGAATCACAGAATGCTAGAGTTTGGAAGGCAACTCTGATCAAGCTCAAGCAGAACCACCTACAGCTGGTTACCAGACCCATGGCCAGAGGGCTTTTGAATATCTCCAAGAATGGAGACTGCAAACCTAGCAGGGCAGACTGTGCCAGTAATTGGTCACTACCACAGTGAAAAGATGGTTCCTGATGTTTAGAGGGAATCTCCTGTGTTTCAGTTTGTGCCCATTGCCTCTGGTCCTGTCACTGGGCACCACTGAGAAGAGCCCAGCTCTGTCCTCTCTGCACCTTCAGATACTTATATACATGGATCAGATTCTCCTGAGCCTTTTCTTCTCCAGGCTGAACAGTCACAACTCTCAGACTTTGCTCACAGGAGGGACATTCCAGCCCCCTCATCATCTTCATGCTCTCCATTAGACTCTCCTCTATGTCCACGTCTCTCTTGTACTGGGGAGCCCAAAACCAGGCATGGGACTCCAGGTGTGGCCTCAATAGTGTTGAATAAAGCAGAAGAATCACCTCCTTCAATCTTCTGGCAATACTTTTCCAAATGAATCCCAGGATATGGTTAGCCTTCTTTGCACTGAGGGCATGTTGCTGACTCATGTTGAGCTTGGTGTACAACAAGACCCACAGGTCCTTTTTTACCAAGCTATTTTCCAGCTAGGTGGACCTGGCATGTACTGGTGCCTGGAGCTGTTCCTCCTCAGGTGCAAGACTTTCAGCTTTCTTGTTGAAATTCGTGCAGTTCACACCCGCCCACTTCTGCAGCCTGTTGAGCTCCGAGTGGCAGCACATCCCTCTGGCAAAAAAGCCACTCCACCCAGTTTTGTGTCATCAGCAAACTTGGTGAGGGTACACTTTGTCCCATCATCCAAATCATTAATGGGATTGTGAACAGTGTAGGAGGCACTACTGATCCCTGGGGTACACCAAAGTGACTGATCGCCAGTTGCACTTCATGCCACTGATCACTACTCTTTGGGCATTGCCATACAGCCAGTCTTTAACCCACCTCACTCTCTGCTTATTCAGCCCATAATTCATCAGCTTCTTTATCAGGATCTTGCAGTTGTGCTCAAAGACTCACTGAAGTTCAGACAGACATATATACTGCTCTCCCATCATCTACCAGGACAGTCATTTAATCACAGAAGGTTATCAAATTGGCCAAGTATGACTACCCCTTGGAAAATTCATTCTGACTGCTCCCACTGCCATTGGAGATGTTTGTCTCACATTTTCTCATTCAGGACTATGAGTCTGGCACCTTCATCTTTGCATACATTCTCATTTATAACAGTATATACCACTGACATGAAATTTTCTACTAGTCTTGTACTACTGATGATACTGTGTATTTCTTCTCATTTGCTTTATGTGGCCTTCCCAGTTCCTAATCAGCATTTCTTGTTCCTGTTTTATGTACACAGCTACTTCTGAAAGCACACTGTTTATATTCAGCATATTTAAGGCACTGCAGCAATGTATGTTGCAATAAAGACTAATCCAGCTAATGAAATGGATCTCAGGTTGAATTACAACTGCCCAAGTATCAATGGATTTGTTGTACCGGTGCATCACAGGCTGGATACAGGTCTCCTCTCAAAGCACCTGCTTACAGGGCTGGCATTTACAGCCAGATGACAACTGCACTTCATAAACCCATAACCAACACCCTGGGTCTTAAATTTCACTACTACTTTCCATGTAGCTTACTGCTGTACAGTTCCTGTATTTCGCTTTCATTGTTCCCTGCCTGCTTTTTTTTCCAGACTGAATCTCATTTTATTGCCCACTTATACCTCTAAATTCTGCAGGTCTCCTTTTATTATTCTGCCATCTATCCTCAGTTTTGAAACACCTTACTATTTAGTGTGATCTGTAAATTTAATTACTGTCATGTTTGCCAAAGACCATAAGGAGCCAAGTCAATTATATGGCCAGAAAAAGAAAAAAAGGAAGCTTTTATTATGCTATAAATGCTTAGTTAAAAATTCAGCTCAAAAAGGAAATATACATTTCTTGGACTCCATAGATGTAATTGCAAAGGGATCTACATACTTTTCTCACATAATTTGTGTCATTAAAAAAAAAAATTAAAATGTATTATTACCAAAGTAAACATTAAAGAGATGACAAATGGCAACCTAATTCCTTTCTATGCAACTAAAATGTGCTGGACAGGGTAAGACAAGTGTAGTCCAGAATTTGCTATTAAATTAAACTTACCACAGTATTACTAAAGTAGAATTGCCTCAATTTGGTTCACAAATTAAGGGCAAACGCAGGCAACCAATTAATAACTGATTTTATTTATTGTCTTCTTTTTTTATTATTAATTTTCTTTCTTAGTATTTCCAACATGTTATGTGTATAGTGCAATTGTGTAATGCCTCAGCCCAGTTTAACATTTGAGCAAAGTCTATAATTCTATGTCATTATTATCTCTGAGCTATTATGAAACTGGTAAGAATTAGAGCAGAGAAACCTCCATCATTTGACCAGGAACAACAGCAATTACAATTTGGTCTCTGACTGAGGTTAAAACAGATAAATTGAGCTAGATAATTATTACCATTTCTCAAATTCATCATTAGCTGTAACTGCATTTTTAATGTAGAAGACCAGATTATTAGGCCTGACCATGATAGCTGCTTCTGGCTTACACTACAGCAACATTACTGAGCTCACTCCTCTTTAATCAGGCCTCTTGTTCTTAAAGAGCACTACCTGAGATACACTAATAGGTATTAACTTTTACGAAGTAATTCAAGACTGAAAATCCATTTTCAATGTTCAGCCTGAATACCTGATTTTCAGGCAGGGCTGTTCTCCATTACAAGGGAAAAGAAAATCCCCTTTCCAAGCAAAACATATGCAGTATATAATTTGGTTAATGAAAGAATGTAAATTAAGATGTGCAATCTAGCAAATTACGAATGCGCCTTAGCCCCACTAACATGAAAGTCTTGCCCGTAAATTCAGAGTGCATGCAAATTTCTCCATGGACAAGTTGATTTTATATCCTTGGTTTAACTATAATTAGGATTTATTTTCTCAACTGATTTTGCCTGTAACTACATTCCAAACACCGGTGTCCTATTGACAGAGAGATGCAAAGTTATGAGTGTGAGAGAAGACAGCCAAGTGTTACAAGCTGAGAGAGGTCAGGATACTGGTGAGCTGTCTCAGAAGTCTGAACCCCTATAGCTGCTCATGTCAATGTCAGTCTGTTCTGCAAAGACTGTTGGAAACCACTTCCATATTACCTGGTGTAAAAGATAAGATTTTAGTGCCTTGATCCAGTTGCCCAAACACAGGTATCCAGTGCCATGTAAAAAACTCAAGGGTTTGGGTATCATTCATACAGAGCCCATGGGGATGACACAAGATTTCCTTTCCCTTACAGATTTGTGCTCCTCTGCAGAGGCAGCTGAATGGGGTAATGTGGATATCCAAAGGTAACACAAAGGGTGTTTGATGCCTGCAGGTAGAGCTTTCAGCAGTGCTCCAGACATCATGATGGCTGCAAAGATTCAGAGCACTCAGGCACATTCATTTTACATTTTTGGTAAATGTTTTTTATCCTACTTTTTTAGAAAGACAGCTGACACAGACATAGAATTAGCAAATTGTCCTAATCAATACAAGCGCCTACTATCAGCTTAAAAACCACTAGGTGTTAATTATGAGACACCACAAACACATCACTCAAGGCAGCTCTTCAGCAGTTCTTGTGCACCACTCAGCTCCCAGCCCACACTCCCTCCCTCCTTCCTCTGCTCCCTCCCTCCATCTCACCTCTCAGTCGGTAACAATTGCTTTTGTGAGACATTTATCATTCCACAGTTTCAAGCTTCTCACTTGAAGTTCTGCCCTTCAAACTCTCAAATGAAGTGACAGCTAATTTCTGCTCTCACCCACCTGGGTACCACGTAAATGGTGCTTCTTCCTCCAAAAGTATTCAAGGAGATTTCTGATGGACTTTGACTTGTGCATGTTTATTAGCCTCCCATGGAAGGCAGTACAGATGTTAGGGACTGTGGAAAAAGATTACCTATAATGTGTGAGAAGGAAATTGCATAGAAAACTACATCACAGTGGCCTCCAGGAAAGGAGACACCTGTGGGAAATATAAAGTGAAATGGTGTAAATGAGAGAGAGGAGAAGACACAGAAACCCAGGAAAGACACACACTGACTTTATCATACACTATATTTCTCAGATGCTGTGGTGATAGGCATGAGGATCAGTGTAGGTCACAGAAAGCTGTAAACTAAACCCAGTCTTTCTGCAGGTGCAATCTGCTCTGGAGGGTCCTGGAGGGCTCTGGTGTGTTCAGATGCTTGAGAAGTGCCTGGGGATGGGCGATGGCCAGAGGCTGGGTGAGATCTAATGACAGGCATTCACAGAGCTCAAATCAAGCACCTATTTCTGTCCTTCATAGACAGGCACAGGACACATGAAAGACAATAGAAATACTGGTGTGTTACAGAGTGGTTTGATGAAAATGCTGCAGCTGTCACTCAAATGTCTCCTCCAGTTGGAGACCCATGGTTGCGGTCAGTGATTGTGCTGAGCTGCTGTCATGTGAGGGCGTTGCAGGAAAAGTTCAGTATAAGATGAGTTAAATGTGTTTTCAGAAATTAGCATCTAGGTGTAGCATGCAGAGAGCCACAGAAATGTTCTGTGACTCGCCCAGTTCTTCAGCTCTGACATGTGGAAATTAGATAAGGTCTTGAAAGCCTCAGCCCTCCCTGCCACCTGCTGAGAAAATAAAAATGATTGAAAATGATTTATGCATTGAGAGAGTTGACTTATTTGGTTTTATAGATAACAATATTTTAGCTATTCTAATTACAAGTAGTAATTAGACAGCTGGACCAGATCAGTGTTGGAGTATAAACACCTGTCTATGTGTTTCCAGCTGTTCTCCACTGGAATTATTAACACTGTCTATGTTGCACAGACATTTTACAGGCATTTCAAAATCATTGCCAGTTTCTTTCTAATTTCTGAAGAACACGCTGTGCTCCAGAGCTTACTAGAGAAAGAAAGTGGGTGCCGGGGCAATGATAACATTTAAGAATTCACCACCCTTTCATTCTTTGGTGTAATCGCTTTTCACACCTGAAGGAAACATAACATGAAAAGAAGACAGAGGTAGCAGATAATGAAACAACAGCTTAATTCAAATGGATGAAGGCAGTTTATTCATTTCTAAATGAGAGAAGATGCCAAAAGTCTGCTGTAAATCTGAATGTCAAAACTGCTCAGAGCTCACTCTACCTCCACAACAGCAGCAAGCTTTATGTGCAGCTTTCTGATGCTTACAATGCTGTTCACAAATATTTCTAAGCAAAGGTTGCAGTCACCTATTATCCTGCTTATTCCAGAAGTGCTCAGGGGCTGGCTGGAAGCACAGCCCTGTTGTGCCGGGCTTTGTACAAACAAAGCCATGGAGACAGCTGCTGTCTCACTGGCTTTGCTTGGCTATTGTTTTGCTGAAATGCAATTTAAAATGTGATGCATTTCTCCTGGCTATTAACGAGAGGAGAAAATACTGTCTTGATTTGTGCCAGTACGTTAGATGGGTTTAGGGCAAGAAAATACAAATGAAGCTACATATTTTTACATATTTAGGACAAATGTTTAGTTAAAACCAATAACTGATGTGAGACACTCCATTCATTTGAGGTTAGAACCGTTTTTTCAGAGAGTTTCAAGTGGGGAGGTAATGGAGGTGTTGGGGAGGAATGATGATGTTCAGCCCTATGCCTGAGTGACTCCCCATTTGTTCTGCCCCAGGGAGAGCTTTCAAACATCTCACTTGAAATCTTTGCAACTCATTTCTTCGCTGAAATACAAATATTTTTCTACTCTTCTTTTGCATTGGGACCAGGAGTCCTGGTACTGAAGAACAACATCAATGTGGCTAGATCTCACCTCTCTGACATTCCTCCCAGAACTGTCACAGCAATGTGTCTTTAAGAGATGGTCCTGTGTTTCCTCAAACCAACAATCCTATGTCCTAGCATGAATATAAGCATAGCATTTAAGAATTCTAGAATATACTAAGATATATTTAAGACTATCTAGAATGTTAGAATATGAATATGAGCAGTAAACATCAGGTTCATTACCTCCTGAAGAACCTGAATATATGTAAGTCTATAGGACCTGATGAAATGCATCCCAGAGTTCTGAGGGAAACGGCTGATGTAGTTGACAAGCCACTCTTCACAACATTTGAAAAGTCATGCTAGTCAAGTGAAGTCCCAGCTGACTGGAAAAGGGGGAATATTTTACCCATATTTATAAGAGGTATAAAGAAGGACCCTGGGAGCCTCACCTCTGTTCCTGGGAAGATCCTGGAACAGACCCTCATGGAAGTTCTTCTCAGGCACACGGAGAAGAGAGAGATGATTTGAGACAGTCAACATGGATTCAGAAAGGGCAAGTCCTGCCTCACCAATCTAGTGGCCTTCTATGACAAAGTGACTACATCAGTGGATGGAAGGCTACAGATGTCATTTATCTGGACTTCTGTAAAGCTTTTGGCATGGTCCCCCATGACATCCTTTTCTCTAAACTGAAAAGAGATGGACTTGATGAGTGGACTGTTAGATGCATAAGAAAGCAACTGGACAGTCTCATTCAGAAGGCAGTAGTCAATGACTCATTGTCCCCATGGACATCAGTGACAAGTGGTGTTCCTCAGTGGGGTCTGTATTTGGAACAGTGTTATTTAATATCTTTATTAATGACATAGACAGAGGAACTGAGTGCATTTTCAGCAAATTTGCAGATGACACCAAGCTGAGTGGTGTGGTTGACACACCAGAAGGATGGGATGTCATCAAGACTTGGACAAGCTCAAAACGTGGGCCCATGGGAATCTCATAAGGTTTAACAAGACCAAGTGTAAGGTGCTGCACCTGGGTGAGGACAACTTCTGATGTCAATACAGGCTGGGGAATGAACAGGTTGAGAGCAGCCCTGCCTTGGGGTGCTGGTGGATGAGAGGTTGGACATGACCCGGCAGCGTGTGCCCACAGCCCAGAAAGTCAAGAGTGTCCTGGGCTGCATCAAAAGAAGGGTGTCCAGCAGGTAAAGGAAGGTGATTCTGCCACTCTGCTACACTCTGGTGAGAACCCACCTAGAGTGCTGCATCCAGCTCTTCCCAACACAGGAAGGATGTGGACCTGTTGAAGTGAGTCCAAAGGAGGGCTACCAAATTGATAGGAGGGATGGAGAGGAAAGGCTGAAAGAATTGAGTTTGTTCAGCCTGGAAAGAGAAGACTTAAGGGTGGCTGAACTGTGTCCTTCCAGTACCTGAAGGGAGCCTACAAGAAAGATGGAGAGGGACTTCTTACAAGGACATGTAGTGACAGGACAAGGGAGAGTGGAATCAAACTGAAAGAGAGTATGTTTAGATTCAATATTAGGGAAAAAATAGTTTACTGTGAAGGTGATGAGGCACTGGAAGAGGTTGTTCAGAGAAGCTGTGGATGCCCCATTCCTGCTAGTGTTCAAGGTCAGGTTGGATGGTGCTTTGAGAAACCTAGTCTAGTGAAAGATGTCCCTGCCCAAGGCAGAGGGGTTGGAACCAGATGATCTTTAAGGTCCCTTCAGACCCAAAGCATTCTATGATTCTATGATTTATCTCACACTATTTTTAGACAAAATTATTTTGCGTCAGGGGCAAAGGAGATAGGATACAGACACATGGACAGACCAACCTTTCCAAGATTTACACTATAGGCTTTCTTCGACTGACAGTTGCTTGGCACTGGGAGATCTGAGCTCAAAGGAGAGCCTACCACACCATCAACAAGCTTCTTTCTCAAAGGAAACCAGGAAACCAGGATCCCACAGCTCACAAACTCTGCTGGCAGCATGGCATTGGCAGAGGCCACCAGGAGAGCTCATTGTCCTGAATGTTGTCCTGACCTCAGAAACAAGTGTTAAAAAGCAGGAATCTAAATTTTCCCATTTTATTGAGGAAGAAGTTGCAGGGACAGAGATGCTGTGAAGGACGGGGTATTTTCCACATTGCTTTTTATTCAACTGTTTTTATGCAATGATTTTTCCTGCTCTCTGACTACATAGAATTTAAAATAAGTTTCATAACTGAGTGCAAAACTTGGACTGGGGAAGGCATCCAAAGTGTCTTTTGTTATGCTGTTTCAGGCACAAGTGGGTGAGGGAGATTCCAATGTCTCACCACCTGAATGTTGTATTTCTCTAATTTACTCAAGAAAGGAACTAAACCTCTGCCCTCCAAATATCTTTTCCATTTTAAAGGTCATTTTCTTATCTGTTTTCATCAACTCACCATATCCTATCATTTCTTCACATTTGCCTTTCTGTTCACATATTGAGGGATGCCTGGCCCTAACCTTAACTGTAACCCTTACCCTAACCCTAACCCTGGAGACACAAAGATGCAGCTGCAAATGTCAGCCCTGAAGACATGGACGATCACGCCAGATGTGAAATCTGGTTACTTGGTGTGAACTATTGGGAAAGGTGCTGAGAATACCTCCCTGAGCAATGTGGTGTATTAGGGTTTCATGTCAGGTCATCCTGGCACCTGAGACTTTACCTCGCTTTTAGCAAAGCTGTTGGGACAGACTTGCAGTCCTATGTTATGAGTGAAAAACAGACCTCAAAACTCCCCGATAGTTAATAGGCATTTAAATGTATTTGAGAGAAGCCCCCAAGTGCCTGTCAAACTGTAGGAAGGGAAACTGGAATAGTCTAAAGGGAAACTGGAATAGTCTAATTATCTGGAGACAAAGGTATCTACAGGGCCATGAGAATGGCCACCCCTTCTAACTAACTGAAACCACATCCCAGGGGGACCTCCTGGCCAAACCAGCACAAGGCACTATTTCTGGTGCCAATACCCTGACAATGCATATCCAGGAAAGGAAGTTTCTTTTGGTTTGAAGGGCAGGGCACCAGAGTGAATGGTGTGCCTGTGGTGGCTCAGTCGTGGCTGTTCCAAGACATAAGGAAATCATTACTCCTCTCTTTGCCATAAGCAAAAACAATACTTGAGATGACTGGATATTGGCCAGGACACTCCAGAAGAGACAATTTTTAGGATGACAAAACTCACTGCAATTCATCGCTTTTCATTACTTTTTAAAATATCTACCAATGACACAACATCATCATACAGCTTCTTAAAATCTCTACCATGCAATTTCTGGCACCACAGTGACCCTGGCAAGTTTCTCAGACAGGAGGATTTTGTTCAATATCTCTCTGCTGTGTATCAGTTTGTCAGGAAACACTGAGCATGTGTTGTTTAATGTCAGGCAGAAGCACAGCTTGGCTACTGCTTATTCTCCTTTACCATTTCCCTTCTCATCAAAGCCTTCTCATTTCCTGAGCAAGTGTTCATTTCTTCTGTGTGCTTGCAGTAAGCACCAAGCAAAATCTACCCATTCTAACAGAACCTCTTGGGGAAAACCAACACAATTATAATTTTATGACTAATGAATTTAAAATTACCCCAGGAGAAGTTGCTGGCAACATCAAAAGAAAAACCGTGATGTAGGATGACTTACTGTTTACCTGCCTCTACAAAGCGTGTGGGGATATGTCCTCCAGCAGAGGTATCATCTCCTTTGGGATTATGGAGGAGACATGCTAAACACTTACTTCAGATTTAATAGAGATGGAAGCTTTTCCCAGGTAGCAGATCTCATATATATATAGTACTTGTCTGTAGCCACCAGAAGCAACGATTTCTGTACTTGTGAGATTTCTGTATGCTTTAATTCCTTCAGAATAAGGGAAAGTGAAAATTTTTTGGCTTCACAAAATCCAGGAATACAGGCATCTGCGACACTGGTGAAGGATGAGTTCTAAATATAGCCCTCGCAGAACTAGAGAGGGATAATCATGACAAGCAAAGATATTTGTTTTCTAATAACAAATGGCAGCTGGATTAAGACATCGGGTCACCCATGCCTGGAGCACTTACTCAGGTCTTTCATTTCCTAAAGTTCAACTGGCAGCAAGGGCCTCTGAGTTATTTTGATGTCTTTGATATTAATCCTTGTGGCATGTAGTAAATATTCTTTTTAGAAATGCAGTTCAAATTTTTCATCCACCAAAAAATATTCAAACCCCAGTTCTCATAATCTGCAAAATATTTGAAGTGTCTTGGAGTCATGTGACAAATAATCTTCCAAAAACATCTGTGCTTCAATTGCCCACTAAGGTAACACATACCGCTTCCTATCAACAACTTCTGCAAATTGCTTTCTCACACTAAGAAACCAAAACCACAGAAATGCCAATTATTCTAAATATGAAAGACATTGTGAAAACACATTCTGGAAAATGACAACTAGGTAGTAGGGCTTTATTTATCATTGTGAAATAAATATCAGTTAATCAGCACCAGTAGCACCAATTGCCATCCTCCATTCGGGTGAAATTTCAGGTGCCTAACTTGTTATCAGCTTTCAGCAATGCCTGCTCATCAGTTGCAGTCGCATTAGACAAAACACAATGAATTCGATATGGCAGTAATTAAATCATACTCCAGCGAAGAGATAACAGCGAATTATAAGATATCTTGAGAAGTGATAATAATTACTCTGTAAGGGTTCTATTCTATTAGGGCTTAAATACTTCTAAGACTTTGTAGAAAATACTTAATTTGAAAAAAAAAAGTTGCTAAAGATAAAAGTAAACAAAAACTAAATGCTGTTAATCTTAACCATCACGCATAACTCTGGCTCTATCGCACCTCTTTTGCTTTACCTTTAGCCCCAAGCCTCTGGAAGCCACTGGGTTATTCGTCAAAATTGAAGCTAACATGTGAATATTTAATTGACTGTGATGATAGCTCTTGTGCAGATGAGAAGCTTGACCAAGACCAAGAACACTGAGACAAAGGGAGAAACTCCACCAGGGAGTGGAGTGAGGAGCCTGATATCTAGAAAGGGGATCTAAAGTACAGAGAACAATAAAGAGCTAAGAAAATCCAGAGTTTGGGAGATGGAAGTAGAGGCCAAATCTGACATTTCTTAATAAAATTTAAGTTACTCTAACCTGCAAAAATTATGAGACTTGTCTTGAGTCCCAGCTCCGTTGAACAGCACTGGATCTCCAGGATCTGCACTGGCATTCAGGAGGTCAGTAGGCATTATGGGTCTCATACTGCTCTGTTAGCATCTGTTGTTTAGGGGTTTCATTTCCTCTTGATTTCTTTCAAAGCAACACTAAGGGCATAAGATAATCTGAAAATTAGGTAAGACATTCCTACTCATGCAATTTACACAATGTTCTAATATAAAGCAACTGCATTGGATTCATATTAGTATTTGATATATCATACAAAGTGTAAAATGACTGTGAAAGAAAAAACACATGTGTCTTCTGTCAGTGTTTATTGGAATGAATTTGAGAAGCTCAGATTTTAACACGCCTCATTTGATCATTTACACAGAGTCTTTTTCTGGTAAAGAAGTCAGACTTGACTGTTTCAAAGTTCTAGAGCCCTGGACATACTTCTCATCTTTTCTTTCTCTGGTACAATGGGCAATTTGTGACAGTAACTGCATAACTCTTGGACAAGCAGTTTGTGAGCCTGGTGTTTCACTACTACTACTCCAGCAGTTTAGTTTAAAATCCCTTTAATTAGCATTTCAGTGTGAGATTATCTCCCTTACATGGCAAACTCTCATGCAAATAATCCAGTTTTCTCTTCTGCTGTGTCATCACTTACCCTGAATGAATGTCCTTTCACATTTCTATATCCATCAGACCCTCTACTTCTTTGGTTGTTCAAAGTTTACAAGGGGCAAAAGCAAGTTAGCACAGATAGTCCCAAAAATGTGTAAGAACTGTTTCTCCAATTGTTTGTTTTCCAGCTTTATGAAGTAATGTGTTTCTGTGGGACTCTTTGTACATAATTTAAGTGCATTTTCAACATGTAAAGACCTGCTAACTCAAAATCATACCATCTTCTTATGAGGAATTGAACTCACCTAATCCTCTTTTATAACAAGTAAAAATAGAGAGAAACTTAAAATGAAAGAAAATACAATTGAGTCCAAACAGGGTTGAATATAGGATATTAAATTAATACAAATTCCATGCCATGACTTTTTTTTTAAGAATATGAAAGAAATACAGCACACTTTCTTCTGAGGCTCTCCTCAGGAGACGAGCATTTTGTAAATCACATTCCCCTGATGATACAGCAGCATTTCACATTGCCAGCAGCTAGGCTGGATATGGCTTATTAATATGGCATGATAATAGGTAAGTTCTAAAATGAGCACACCATTGTGTAGGTGTAACTCTGTGCAACTTACCAGCACCTCTAGTGTCTCTGAGGCAGCAGCAGCTATGCCATAACACTGCAATGCCAGCCAAGTAATAGACATCCAACAAGTCTAGGTAGATAAGAAATAGATACGGGGCAAAGTGGGGACAGATTTAATTTTTTTTTTTTTTTTTTAATTAGTGGTGCTGGTCTCCAGGCTCATGCATCATTCCAAACTGCTGTAACTATGCTAGATGCCAGGTCATCAAAACACATCTACACCTGAAGAGATGGTTATTGGTTGTACCACACAGAGAATAATGAAGTATTTTAAATTCTGAGGAGATGAACACATTTTTTCACTCCTTAAATCCACACTAGAGAAGAACCAGGAAAGGATGGGCATAGCAAACACTGGATGGGTCATGCACAGGTATGCAGAGATGCTGAGGTTTGTTCCTCACATTTCTTGGGTCTGCTCATTTAATGACTGTTTAGAAGTATGAGTATCAAAATGCAGCGAGAAATCATTTGCTTGAATATTTTTGACTCAGGAAACTTCAAAAGAAAACCTGATCAAAGCAGCACAGATAAATGTCTGTAATATTACCCTGACTGATCTCCCTCTGAATTGCCAACATACACATTACGTGCTATCTGAGCACACCCTTCTGCCTTGAGTAGATCTAATATATATTCACACATACTTTCAGATTGTCAAATCTGATTTTCCCTTAGTCTTTTTTCATTAAATACATACTTTCCCCCAACTGATACTGAGTTGCATTCACTGTTCTGGAAAGATCCCCAGATCAGAAGGACTGAGAACTGAATGGAGTGTTGGTTGCATTGCTTGCAGGAGATCCCATTTGCCCCAGTGGTCACCCTGCATGCTCTACAGGAATGGGTTCATCATTCAATCCTTCAACCATTTAAATCCTAACTGTAATTGCTTTATATTTTGAAGGGGATTGTGGATGACATATGCATTAAGACAGTTATCTTTTTTTGGATATGAGGCATCAGGTAGCAACACTGATGTGGGGTAGGTGTGAATTTTCACTTGCAAATGAAGTCTCTGTCATCTATTGCCAGTGACTCCATATCACTGATTCATGTTTTCCCTATTTTCAGATCTTCTTTTAATTTTTAAATACCAGTCCAGCTGAATTCTCAGTACCACTTCTATACATCTGACCTGCTTATAAGCAGCCAACCATCATTCAGTCCTAGCAGCCAGCTCTTACTTTTACAGCTCTTCCTTTACTCCATTTTATATTAACTCTGTTAGCAGCCACGGTTCAAAGCCATGGTGGCTATCCAGCATGGGCCTGTTGCCCCAGCTGGCTGGGCAGGTCCCAGGGTGCCAGGCACCAGCTCTGGCCCCACAGCTCAGTGAAGATCACAAGCTGCTTCATTTTTTCATCCCTCTGCAACACTCTAATAAATAAACCTGGGCTTCCAAATGGAAATCTCTGCAATGTTGAGAAGCAGAAGAAAACCCAAGTCCAGGTATATGAATCACACCTGCTTTCACCCCAGCAATGGGCAGTAGCCTGGAGAGGAGACTGCCAGGATGCACTCAGCAGATTTAACACACAAGGGCAAGCTCAGGTTTCTCCTTCATTAGCAGGGTCAGCCATTGCTTTCCATACCCTCCTCCAGAATTAATGGAAATGGTACCTCTTCCCCCTCCTCTCCACAGCAAGGTGCCAAAATCTGTCCCTTCGAATCCTGGTATCTCCCCATTGCCAGCAAAGCCGTACCAGCAAGTGTCTCCATCAGCGCTGCTTTGCACCCGGGCAGCCTCCCTGGCAGGGCATTTCCCCAGCATGCCTGGGGCTTTGGTGGGCCCCTTGAATCACAGCTCCCTTCGCAAAGGGTCAGAACTTTCAGCTGAGCATTTGTTCCACATGTGACCCAGGCTTCATCCTCTACGTCTCTATCTGTACCCATCTTCCTTCATGAAAAGCAAAATGAGCATCGCTGGAAAGGTTCTTGTGTTCAGGTGGCCATAGTGGCTCGTTCTGGGATGTGTGGGTTGTCAGTTAAAGGCTAACAAGGCTTGTTGGTCAAAAATATCTGCTATTTAGTATATTTCTGGACTAAATGTTCTTTGCCTGGCTGTGGCCCAGCCTGGTATGGCACTGGGTTCTGCCCTTGCCTGTTCACCTGTGAGAGAGCAGGGACTGCACCTTTCTGCCAGATCAGTGGCAGTGCTGCCCCCATTCCCATCCCCAGAGGGCAGCTCTGCCTGGCAGGGAATGCAGAGATTTCGAGTCCAGTCCCCAGCCGAGCTCAGAGGTGTGCTGGGCTATCCTTACCAGCAGCAGCCTTGTTTTACTTAGAACATGAACATTAGACAAAAAGAAATCCTGAACACCTTATCTTCAAGTCTCACTGTTTACCTTAGGTTTAAATGTTGCGTTTTAATTGTCTCCCACATAAGATAGCTTCAGCCAGGCAGAAGCAGTAACTTTTTATTTCTGTTGTAAAGTTACTGGAGCCCCTTCAGGAGCTGGGAAATTGTGAGTCAGGGCTAGCCCCTGTGCAGGGGCCAGCTGGAGCAGCAGATTGCTGAGGGACCTATGTAAACAGAGGAGCACAGCCCCATGGCTGGTGCCAGGACAAACCTGTACCCAAACCTGCTCAGCCCGTGTCCTGCATGTGATCCCGCAGATCTTTATTTTGCTATTCTGTAATGGAGTTTTCCCAGCCATAAAATGAAGATAAATGACATTTTTGCAGATGCCCAGCTACCTATGCGTAAGGAGCAGTCAGCACTCTTAGCCCTCCCCTGCACTCGATTAACACATATTTTAAAGGCAACATTAACACTTGTTCACTGCATCACTCCCACTCTCCAACGCTTTCCTGACCGTCTTCAGGACACCGTTTCTCAAAATCACCTTTCTTAAAGAAAACTCACGGGGTTTTTTTCTTAAAGAAAACTCCCTCGGAGGAGGCACAGACAGGCTTGTGGGTTGCTGCAGTCACTCCCATCCCCATATCTCCCCGGCTCCCCACACACACCCCCCAGTTCTCACACCACCAGCTGCTTATTCATACAGGGCCATACCGGCTGAGTGCACGTGTTCAAACCTCTGCGCTCCCAACAAGGGCTATTTATCAAGCCTATAAGATTCAAAACTGCAAGACCCTGAATTTCATAGTCATTTGCAACGTCAGAAGCTGCTAATGGCCCATAAAATTTAGCAACTTCTCCATAAGCTGCTGGTTAATGAAAAATCGGTTAAATTGTTCACAGATCAGCTGGCACGGTGCCCTCCGATGCACGGGATGCTTTCCCTGGCAAAGGTTACATTAACTGCACTGGGAAAGCAGAGAGAGGAGGTGGGGCATTTTGCCGCAGGCTGTGACTTTTCCTGGGTGGGATGAGGGCAAAGAACCCTCGCACCGGCCGTGCAGGATGGGACCCTCTCACACGTGCGGCTGAGCACTCCCAGGCACTGCCCCAGTGCCCAAAGTGCCGCTGCCGGGATTAAAGTCAGGCTGCGGGATAGGGGAGGAGTTCAATTTAGTGAGGCAGTTTTGTGGAGACGGATGTACACTCAGAGAATCCCCCCTATTCTTATTTTGAACTAAAACCACAAGGCAGACCTGAGTCTCCGCTCTCTGGGACAGCTGCACGCTGAGCAATGCCTGCACGCTCCTGCAGCTTTTTGGGTTATGGGGGCTGAGTGAAAGGACATCTCAGTACTGCCTTCTGCAGAGCCTGGTTTGCTTTGTGTTGCCGCTGCTGCTGTACCTTGGGCCGGTTTCATATGACCCACACACTGTCCTGCATTTGGGTGCAGAACTCCGGCTGCAGCACAGAGTGAGGATTTGGCATCCGTACCGAGGAAGCAGTCTGATGTCAGCACAAATTAATGCTGCTCACCATACTGACATTGCAAGGCCTCAGCTGTCGATGCTGGCATTTATGATGCTGTGTATTTTAACTAATTAGGCACTCACAGCCCAGCCGGTGCAACCCATCCATCTTACAAATGCTGGATGTTTTTGCACTGGCATATGCTACAATAATGAGAATCAATGTTGCTAATGACTTTGCCCAGCCCATTTTTCAGTCACCTTTGCAAACCCATATTATGCGGGGAATGCACAGAGGAGAAAACAATGGCTTTAAATGCCAAAGATGCACTTCTGCAGGACAAACCCCAGACTTTTCTTGCTCTGGCAAGGCCAGAGAATTGTGGCAGAGGAGCTGCTCCCACCAAAACAGACGTGCAACTCTGAGAAAGCAAATCCTATTGCAGGCACTAGAACAGATGAGATTTCTGAGCTTAGAGCTCTTTGACATGTTTGACTGAATTTTCTCACAGTCTTGGGCAAGCTTTCAGGTTTTCTCTCTGTGAGTGGATGCCCATTTTTCTCTCTCCGATATGCAAATTAAGTCTTTCTGCTTTCCCTGGTGGGGGAGCAGACATGGGAGCAGCCCATCGGGTGGTGAGGATGCTGGCTACCTTTCAGCTGCCTGCAGCAGTCAAGGGAAAATAATTCCTTCCATCGCCTTCTAAAGTGCCATCCCCTCCTCAAGAGATTTACCAGATGTTCTGATTAAGGCAGTTCAATAGCAATGTTTAAAAGCCTTTCCCACCTGCTCCCTGCAAGCTCCCCTCTGTGGGCAAGAGTAGGTCTAATTAAAAATTCCCTCCTGCTGTGAGGACTCCTCCCTCACCTTTCCAGAAACCACCGTTGTACAGACACCCCGCAGGACTGCTCTGTAGGGGCTAACTTCTCACCCTTTTGTTTTTCCTGCCATGTAGTGGAAATCAAAACTCAGGGGACTTGAAACCTGAGCATCACAGAACAGGAGAGCTCCTTCCCAAAGCCCTCCCTCCAGCACTGACCACCGTTCACAACCCTCTCGTCCTGCCTTGGATAGCACCTGCTCTAGGTCTTTTAATCAGTCACCACCCCATGGAAGTGCCCTCAGAGTGCAGAGAGAACTCTGCAACCCTTCTCTATCCAAGGTGCAGTCAGACTCACTGAAGTCAGACTTCATGGCAGTCCCCAGCTCACAGCAAAGCTCCACGCTCAGGTCAGGCGGTCTTGAGAGACCAGGATCTCACTCTAGCTGGCTCCTTTGGGGGTGATTCTGAGGAGAGGGACCAGACTGTGTGGCAGGCACCAAAATGTAGCATGACAGCAAGGGAGGCAGACAACTCAGGTGCAAAATTTGCTGGTACAAAACTCAGGCTACCCTTGCACTTGTAGGGGCTTCCCTGCTCTGGCACTGTAAGGAAGAAAAGCTCTAGCCCTTCTCTCTTGCAGAGCCCCATGGCTCTGATGAACAAATAAACAGATATAGAGGGTCCTACTCCTTTTGCTGAAATTAATGGGTATTTACCCTGAGTCAGAGCACACAGAGGGACCACCCCATAAACCCCCCTATGCCCATCAGTCCCTTTTCCCTCATATTCCAATAGAAATCAGACACTGGTTTGCTTTAGACATGGCCTGGATATCCTGGCACTTTGCCTCTGAGAGTCCCTCTCACAGAGAAGGATCTGGCAGGATCAGTAAAATGCCATCCCTGTCCTCAAGCCCCACCACTGCCCCAACCCACAGCCAGGCAGCCCCTCACCTCCGCACACATCTGCTGGTGCCTTCCCACTAGCTGAGCCTCCATTTTTACTTCTCTTGATGGGCAGACTTCCCTGAGCTGCCCACCAGCTGCTGGAGCAGCCTCACGCCTCCTTGAAAAGGCCAAGATAGAAAATCTTCTTAAGCAAATCCTCTGCTGATAAGTGCTATTCAGATGATGGGATTAATATTTTCCCTGTTTTGGAGGCACTCAAGCATGCAGGTGAATATATGCGCATTTAGCATGTTTTTGAGCAGTAAATATGCTTTCCCCCTCTGAAGGGCTCTCTGCCTTTTAACCCTCCCTGGATGACTAGATGCAAGCCTGGGATTTTACTGTCACAGGACTCAGCGGAGCCAATCCCCATAGTAACGGGGCATCCACGCATGAATCCAGAACTGCAGCAGGTCCGAGCGCTGCAGTGTTCAGTCTAGGCACATATTCAGCATCAGGGTATACACATGCATAAGTATATATACAACCAGTCTGTGCTTGCTCAGCCAACACAATATGTGCCCAAGACAGGTAAATGCTAGTAAGAACACAGTCCCCTTGATATGCAGAGCTTTCACCCATGCTGTGTCCAGAAACCGTAAAAATGTCTAACAAATTGGACACTGCTCCATCAAACATGCCTATCACAGCCTGAAAACAATCAGAGGATGATTTCCCAAGTTGTGTTGTTCAAACAGTTTATATTTGCATATTTTCCTCAGAAAAAAACATAATCCTTTAAAATGGGACCTGCTGTAGCCTTACCATTAGTTTTCTTGGAAGGGCTACAAAACTGTGCAGCTAGCACCACTTACTGGCAAAGCTACTGACACAGGTGTTCAACAATTTTACTTCACAAGCTTCTCACACAGAAATGCTGGATACAAATCTTAGTGTTTGAATAAAATAAATGTAGGACACGATTTCTTCATTTCCCTGTTGGGGGGAAAAAAAAAAAAAAAAAAAAAAAAAAAGAGAAACTGACATTCCTCTCTAAAACAACCCTTCAAATAGCTTCCAGTAATCATAGTCCTTGCAATACAGAGCTATAATTTGACTCAATCCATTATATCTTTGCATGCTGATAACACCTCTACTTTCAGTCCTTCCTCTACAGCAATGGGCAAAAATCAATGGCCAATTTGGCAGCAAGGGAGATGGGTCTGCATCTTTTTGTTTGATACTCCAAAGGAGTGGTGTGTGCCACTCAGGTGTGCATATATATATATATATATGTAAGATATTTGTGTGCGTGTTCATCTACCACAGACATGGATGGGCAACTGTGTCCATCATTTATAAAATCCAAGGAAAAAAGAACCCCATTTTAAACCCCCAAGGAAATCAACCCCATTTTGAGACATTCTTCTCTCCTGAACTCTTCCTCATGAGTGACAAGCTGATGAGTGGCTTCACAGTCCCACATGTTCCTTTAATCATGACCAACAGTTTCTGCTTCTTAACAGAGGGTCTTTACAGCCACCCTCTAAGCTGTCTCCTCCTTCAGTAGCTTGATTTATTGGGGGAAAAAAGCATCAGTACAAAGGCACTGCAGTGACTTCAATGCAAAGGTCCCTCTGCTGGACTTTGCTGCATCTCTGCTTGCTTTTCAAATCCTTTTTCTTCCACCCTATGCTGTCTATACTGAACTCATTTATCTAAATTCAGAAAAACAGGGTAATAGAATGGCAAAAGGGTTCAGTTTCTGGAAAGCTTTTGTTTAGGACAGAACCTATCTCAGCTTTGTAATCTTTTAGGCAGCAGCTGTACCTATTGTTTTAGATCCACATCCATAACAGTGGTCCACAGTCACCTGCTCTCCAGCCTAGCTGGACCCTTGCACCCTGATTATGCTCACCCTGCAGGGTGTTAGTCATGGTGCAAGTGTCATTATTTTTGTTCTCTAACTGGAAAGGGTTTTTAGGTGCCTGATATCCAATAAATATGAAAAAGTCACATTTTAGAGCCTTGTGGTTTAGAAGAATCATCTTGAAAAAGAAGATTCATTAATTAGTTACACTGGCTGTCTTTAATTAGGTGTTGCTGAGTACCTTCAGTCTTTGTGATCTTTAGCATTCCTAGCTTGTTATACTTTATTTACATATTTTTTTGGACATGTACGTAATTTCTAATTAACACTGTAGAGTCTACTCCAGTTATTTCAAGATGTCATGTACAGTAGATCTTTAGACATGCTTTCTGGATATGCTGAATTTAAATTACTCCTTTAATCAGACCAGAAAACCTGCATCCTTCTATTGGGGTACAAGAACACCCACCAGAGAAATCCAGGGGAAGGTAATCTAGTTTCCAGGAGGTTTCTGTATGGGAGCAAATGAAAGGCACTTACAAAATGAAACCTTTCAAAAGACATTTCTGTCAGGAATTTTAAAAAGAGAATTTGCCTGCAGGGAAATCCTCTGACAGCAGGCTGTCAAAGGCACAGCCCACCAGGGTGGTCTGCAGGAGAGAGCTGAACAGCACAGATCGTGTTGGGATTTCAGGAGACTCAGGCAAGTACAATGTTTCTTAAAGGAAGTGGAAGCTTTGTATCCTAATGGAAGAGCATATCAGACATAAGCCACAGCCCTTGAACAATAAATTTTAGCAAGGCAGTATGTGAGGAAATACAAAGTGCTTCTCTACTTCTGTGGTTTATCCCTGTATTGAACTAAGTAGCACTTTAAAGAAAGAATCTTTTCTTCTGCAAACTGGGACCCTATTCTGCACTACTTTGGCCAAATGTATTTTTGTTAATGCCTCCACATATCCAGTTTCTGTTTACTCAATTTCTACTTTTAGAGGCAGCAGAGAGGGTATTTGCAGGGGACAATACTATAGAGACAGAGAACTTATAAAGAGGACAAGAATATCATGTGTCCTTCCTGTCTAGCTTATCTGATCCTACCAAAACTGTCTTATCCTTGCTAGGTTACTCTGATCTATCAGCCTCAGTGTTATCCATCAGTGTAGTACTCTCTGTCCTGTACACTTATTGGTAATGGTGATCAATATACAACAATCACAGCATCTTTCTGAAAACTCTGTGCTTTCTGTTTCTCAAGACTTGCTCCCACTGCTTTCTACAGATTTAACCTTTTCTTTCATAGGTGTTTATCTCCCTCTCAGATAAGGCTTGAGCTTGTACCTTACAGTGGTCAGGTACTGGCCCTACACTAACAGAGAATCGTATAAATAAAATGGGTGCATATTTCTGTGCCACTTCCACAGCTTACACACCCTCCCCCGCCCTCCCCCAATTCATAAAGTCCCAATAAACAGTCCCAGCAAAAGCACTTCCCCTTTTCCTCAGAACTAAAAGAAGGAAAGAGAATGTGATTAAGGTATACAATTGATAAATTCTGCCTGAACGTTCATGCAGAACAAAGCTGGAAGGTCTGGACCTGGCAATCTCCTCTCTGCTGAAAGAAATTAGGTCCTGATTAGCGTGGGGGGGTAAGAGACAGCGTGTGACACACACCCCCCCTCAGGTGAGTCAGCACCACTGGGGCTGCAGTACTCCATGATTAATCATGCTGAGACTGTTCTTCCTCTGACTTGTTAGCCATAAAATATAGCTCTTTACTGCAACAATTTTTAAAATTCTGTAAAAAAAAAAAATTTCAACTCAGGCTTCTCACATATACACAGAGCTGCACCTGCCAGTAACTCAGCTGAAAAGAAAACAGTGGCTTAGCATACAAGTGCTGGAGGGAAGGGGCCATCCTTTTTTCTTAGTCTTTCTGCAGCACCCTGCATTGGGAAGCCTGATCTGTGAGTGCAATGATAACACAAATATGTAAATAATGGTGACAGGAGCAATAAGAATATTTCTAGTCTCTGGTACATGGAGACACAAGGGTTTGGCAGCTGGCAGAGTGCTTCTCCAGCTTGGGTTGGCACTGTGAAACCAAAGCAAGATCTTGTTTGAATCAGATATGTCTTTTCTCAGAAACTGCAAAATCTGGGGTGGCAAAGACTGAGTGTTAGAGTCGACTGCTTGGGCTTGGCAATCACCTGTCTCGAGGAGATAAGTGCTGGACTCGGTTTTAATTTCTTCACTATGGTGAAAGGTTTTCACCTCCTTAAAGTCTTTGGAGGAATAGGGTGCAGATTTGTTCCCCTTCACATCCTTCTCAATGGAGAATCTTCTGTACTTTCTGGAGGCACACATGACATCTTGTAAGAGACTTCATCTGATAAAACACAAAGACTGGAAGAAGAGCAAATCACTGATGACCAGCCTGATAGCCCCTGTGCTGCAATGTCTAGCTCTGCAGTACTGGGGGACAGCGGGTGTTGATTTTACCAGAGCTTTCAACATTCTGCACCAGAGATGATAACTTTGTAGCCAAGTAAGAAGGGTATGGACTAGATAGATGGACAAGGAGGGACACAATAATTGACCAGACTATTGAGCTTAAAGGACAGTGGCTTACGTTTCAATGTCCACCCAGGAGCCAGTCACAGGTGCTGCTCCTTGGGGCTGCTTGGTGATCCTGGGGCTGGTGCTCTGTGATGCCTTCATCAGCAACCTGACTGCTGGGAGGGGATGTGCTCTCAGCAAGGTAGCACTGAATTAGGGGGTAGGTAGGTAGGCAGGAGGACAGGGAGGACATTCAGAGCAGCCTCAAGCTGGACGAGTGTAAGTATGGACTAGCTGAAAGAAGTCCAGCATAGAGCCACTGAGAGGGTTGTCAGGAACACATGGTGTGTGATAGGAGTCTAAGGAAACAGGCTGAGTTGGGCCTTGAGGAAAGCAGATCAAGTGGGAGTTCACTGCTGTTTTCCCCTGTCTGAAGTGGAAGTGCTGGCTCCCAGGACCACAGGGGAGACAAATCCAAGCTCTTTTCAGTGATACGTAAGTCGGCTAGGAATGGTTGCAGCATGGAAAATGACAGATTGTCACAAGGAAAAAGCTGTTTATAGTGACTATGGTTACACAGCAGAAAAGGATGTCCAAACTGATTTGGAGTCTCCATTTGTGGAGATGTTCAAAGTTCAGCTGGGCAAGGCCCTGAGCAACCTGCTTTCCTTTGACACTTGCCCCACTCTGAGATGTTAAGAAGTCCCTTCCAACCTCAATCATTCTATGATTTTTATGAATTGATTTTCCCTTCCCATTAGAAATAATTATTTAATCAAATGATAGGTCCAGCCTGTCACATCTCAATATTGGATGTACCTCTCAGGGTAACATCAACCTAAAGGAGTGCACTGGTTGTACAGCCAAGCTTTCACACAACTTCATCTCACAATAAAGAGTACCACTCTATCTTAGTCATCTGTAAGTGCCACTAAACATAAAGGTGTGTAAAAATGATACATAGCAGTGAATCTCAGAAGACAGCTTCTCCCCATAACATCCGCACATGACACATTGTCACAAGAGTTATATATGAAGACGATAGTAAGCCTTTTTTCAGACTGATAAACTACACTGGTTGTCCTGCAGAGCTGAAGTATTATTCAGTTGGTTATCAGCATCCTACAGTCTTGGAAAAACTCAGCTGATACTAAATATGTCATACTGCAATATATAAACCCAGCTCCCTAGCTTGTCTTTACATTATAGTGCTCATAATTGTCAATGAAGGAGAAGACCACTGGAAAAATTAACCAGCTGTATCAATATGAGGACCATTATTTTAACATAGGGTGAGTTTCATATTGTTAAGAATACTCTGTCTAGCAGAGAATTCCTCAGTGGAAGAGCTTTTCTGATCACCAGAGCCCACACCTCAGCACACAGCGTGGCTGCTCAGGTCCGTGCTAGCTGGCTCCCTCAGTGACACAACACTGCCTCCTGGTTTTCCTTAAGGAAAATTAAGTCAGTGACATAGGGTCAAATTGCTACAAGTGAAAACGTGGGTGAACTGGAATTGTCTGCAGGAATCCCATTTCTCTGATATTTATTTTCTTAGAAGGGTTTCCCTTGATTGCTTGTTCATCTGTAGTGAAAGAAGAGATCTCCCCAGGGAAATGTGAGTTTTCTAAGGGGTGTGGGTTTTCTCCCCTCCAGTTCATCTTCCTCAAAGGGCAGTAGCCTCTCTCCCAGAGAGATTTGTTTAACCTACCTGTAAAATAAACATGACTTTAAACTGTCAGTACCATAGGTACTAAATCAAGAAAGAGGACAGCCGTTGCTAGGAAAAGTGATTTTACAGTCTGTGAAAACATTGTCTGTATCAGGAAACAGAATGTGTTGCTTAATTGTTGTGCTCTCAGATCCCCACTCATCCCACTGCCAGTTGCCTGTCCCTGTCCCTGTTGTGACCGCTGTGCCTTATCTGCCTGAAACATCACCACACTTTCAAAACAGGATGCAGGATGACAGGGTAGCTGCTCTTGTTCAGATCTTCCAGGATGCCTGTTGTCTGTGGTAGAGAGGGTGAACACGAGTGCAGTTGTTGCCATAGGGGCACAGTGATGAATTCATGTGCTGCTATAAACATCTCGGGCACCTGGGGCAACTGTGAGAAGTGGCTCCAAGGGGAGGAATGCATTTACTGTCTGAAATGCAGTATGAAGCAATATGGTCAGAGAAGTTAGTGCCCTAATCACATTACTGTGTGCTAGAGCTGCTGGGGAGTTATTTAAAACGACTTGAGATTGCAGATGAGAAAAGGAGCTCTGGAGGAACAGCCTAAGGAAAAGACTGTGTGTCATGAATGTCAACCTTCTCCTCTTATAACCAGGTGAAAAATAGGGGAAAAAAAACCCTGAAATAAGCACAGCTGCCAGAAGAATCTGTCTTCAGGACAAATGTGACCTCGGTGCCACCACCCGTGTGGTGACCAGCCACTTTCACCCTTCCCTCTGCCACCGGGGCTGCAGGGCTGTGAGAGGTGGAGATTGTCAGGAGCTGCTGACGGCTGGAAACCCTCCAGCCTCCAAAGCCTGATGCCTGAAAAATATGGCTACGGAAGGGACAAGACCCTAGAGAACACTATCACACCATGGAAAAGGACCAGGTTTTCCAGGTCCCAGTCTAATATACCTATGACCCAGGGAAGACTCTCAGAGGTTCCTCTGGGCCCTGGCTGCTCTGTTTCTGAAGTAGAGGTGGCAGTATTTTTGACATATGATGCTAAGCATCTATGCAAGTGTAACAGCTTGGAGATATTCGGATGGGAAAGAAAGGTGTTATTTTTACTAGACTTCAATTCCTCTGTAAAGACCTTATAAAACAGGCACCAGGAAAGTAAGATCACGAATATTTGTGCTCTAGATGTTACCTTCCTGAGAAATTTTACTTCCTACCAATGCTGACACCCATGAATGTTTACTAGCCACGGATGACCAACCGGGAGTGCCCTAAACCAGTCAGGAGATTGGGAGTGCTTCTGCTTGTTCCCTTGAGCAGCTGAAGGCACATGCAGCTCTGTATTTTTCTTGGGACATGATAGAATTGATAAATCATGGGCAAATTATTTAGCTATTATTATTTACTGATAGAGTTTCAGAACACCACACACATACACAAAAGAGGGTGTAGCACCACCTCAGCTTGCCCTAGTGTTTAAATAACAATGTGTGTATTAACAGAAGACTAAAGCATCCTGTACCATATATCAGTTTAAAAAAAAAGAAAAGACCATATCATACTACACCCAAAAAGAAATGTTACCTTTCATGCTCTATGGTCTTTCTGGCTCTGCAAGGGCATCAGGATGTGGCCCACCTGAGTGAGCAGGGAGTCCTGGGTTATGCTTGTATAATGTAGTATTTCTGGTATTGCATTTTTATCCATTTTACAGTACTCTCAGTGCATAGTTTACTTCTTTTAAGCTCTGTAAATCCCTGATGACTGTGAAAACAGATGAGAGCCTAGAATTATTTATACTCAGATACATTGTTAGGAGCAAAATTAATGAGAACAACATTATGGCTAGGAAAGCTGAGACTGAAGGAGTACTTCCTGCCATGGACACTTGATTTGATTATTCATCTCCTAGAGGGACTCTCCCAATGTGAGCACTGGCAACTTCATCCCTCAAGACGATGAAAACTAAACCAGACAGTGAGAAATCCTGGAAAAGCACTTTTTACGCAGTGTCCCTCCTGCTGGGGAATGATATCTACCCCTCCTGGGGACAACTGGCCTCGTGCCCTAGAGCAGTGGCAGGGATGGCCAGTGGCACCCATATGCCTCCTCTGTGCCTGCCTGCAGCCCTGGTGGGACACCAGCTGAGGTGGGAGAGGAGTCAGCCTCCAAAGATAACCACTGTCAGTGCATCACCAGGCAAGCTGAGGTATCAAGTCATCATGGATACACTTTTCAGACTGAAAACTGCCTGTTGGTTACTTTCCAAGAAAACTTCATTCCCCATAGGGAATTCCTCCAGTATTCACAGGACACTTCTCAGCTTCAAGGGGGTTGTTTCAATTCCAATGTGATGTCTGTGGCTACTGGAAAGCAGGAGGAAATAGGTATGATGAAGTACATTTTTCCTAGTAACTCAGAAATATTGATGAACTAGTTCAAGGTCTACAGAATCCCAAAGAAAAGGCAGCAGATGGAAAGCCTGACTATTGCTTGTCATGGAAGTTCCTATGAAAGAGAGTTTGCCAGATCCTTAAAAATTGTGAACTGTAATGAAAAAAAAAAATTACTGAAGGTACTGTTCTCATATCCTTCCATCCAAACTCTTAATGCGTACACGAACCAAGTCAAATAGCTTACCATCAGAGCAATTCCAGTCTTCTCCCAGTATTCATAGTCAAGGTACTCTGAAACAGATTCCTAAGCTTTTGTCCTGAAAAATCAGCCTCTGCTCTTTACAGCCAGCTATCATTCCTGTCCTTCAAGTGCTGATTCAGTTGCAGTAAGCAGGAAGGTTATTTCCCCTTGTGCTCAGCTGCTGGCAGGACAGCAGGTCTCTGGGAAGTGGCTGCCTTCTGGGTTGTGCTGTCAATTCACCTTGACACCGAGTGCCTGCGCCAGGCACTGCTCCTTGACGGGCAGGGATTTGGTGTCCTGCAGGGGACAGGCCACCTGACATTGGCACCCTCTGCAACGACCAACCTTGACGTGACATGCAAAGCCTTTCATTTCTGATTAGTGTGTAGTTATGTGCACACCATCGTTTACACTTTTAAGAAGATGCCATCAAATACTGGGAAGCACTTCTGTGTCTGGGTAATTGAATTCAGAGCAACCCATTCCTCAATGGAAAATTAATAACTTGGCAACCTCGAACTTTACTTTTATTAGCTTTTTCACTAACACTCATGAAACAATCCTTTTAAATTTTATGAAATAGAGAAACCTCTTAGGACTTGTAAGAATTTTATTACTTGTGCATCTTCCCTGTTCATACGCATATCACACTTATGTCCATATTTTATATCCAGCATATTTGTCCCAGATATGTGTTTTAGGAAACACCTGCCTTTAAGATGAACAATACCACTCACAGGGAGCACTGTTTGCAGAAAGCACACACACCATCCAACCTGGATAATTTCAACATATGCTGATCATATAGAAGCTCAAACAAAAAAAAGTTGTAAATCTTATTGCATTAATAGGTGAAGTGGGTGAATATGCCTGTGTTGTCATTAACAGAGTAACTCTGTTGCCAGTGCTGTCACTAATGCAGTAGTAGCGAAGTGGCTTTACATCACAACATCTCTTCAACATCCCAGAAGAGCCACGTGTGTGTGAAAAAAACCCTGCAATCCTCCCAGCTCTTACCTCAGAAGAAAGTTCATGGAAACGTAAGGACTTTTCTACTGGAAAAATTGTTTAAAGCTCTTATCTCAGCATTCAGATAGGTCCTGCAGTCTTGCTAAGCATCCTTTTTCTGTCTACTCTATACAACAAGAACTGGTGTAGTAAAGGTACATGGCAAATAAGTAGAAATATGTATAAGGGTAGTAAAAAAATAAATTGCTTGATTCGCTCTCTTGGAATTTATTCCCAGCATTTATAGCAAACCGAATAATCAAGTGAGTAAAGCTGTACTTCAGACTCAGTATAAATTCAGCACTAATCTGATTATAGAAATAATTCTTTTTCAGGGGGAGGTAATATGTTGACTGAGATATAAAACCTGAATATACTGGGAAACAGAAACGTAGCACTAGAAAGCATATATCTGTGCTACAGATTAATTACAGGGAGATGCATTAAAAAACCCCACAACAAACACTTTACCTTTCAGAGGAAAAAAAAAAAAAAAAAACAAACACACAAATATGCAAACTGAGCATGAAATGGCAGTAATCTTCTTTGAAAAGTAACACAGCAGGAACTCCAGAGAAAGTGGTTGGCATGGATGTCTTCACCAAGCAATCTTGCCGCCAGGGTTGCCCTGTGCTGCAGCAAGATTGCCCCTTATGGCTTCAGCAATGATAAAGGAGAATGTGCCAAACTCAGCAGTTTGTGTTTATAGGATTTCCTCTCTTTTATATTCAGGAGTTTTTTCTTTGACTGCTGTTTTAAGAAACCTCAGACATCATGCAAAAGTGCCTTCAGGGACATGGATTTGGGTCAGTATTAGTTGGGGTGAAAACCACAAGGTTGAGGCCAATAAGGGGAGAGGTGTTGCTTTTCTCAACTGGGCAACTTCCATCCTGATGTGAATGGTGCCCTTCAGCTCTTGGCACAAAGCCAGACCCTGCTGGTGTCCTTCAACTTAGGGTATGAAACCAGACCCCACTGGATGCCTTTTCTGCAGATCTCACGCTGCCTTGTGGGCAAGCAGGTCCACATGCTCTGGAGAACGCCACCCCTCCAACTGCACACACATCCATCCCAAAAACTTCTTACTCAAGACTTTTGTACATCACCTTGCACTTGATCTCTGAACAGCTTTGGGCAGTGGCAACATCCTCACAGTTTGAACTTGCCATTGTCATAGACTGGGCAGTGAAAGAAAGAAACAAGAACAGCTTTGAAAATGCCAGCATGGGTGGACCATGCCTTCTGGTTGTGTAGGCAAAAGAACGAGCCCACTTCCTGGAACCCTTATGCTTCCTTCAATCTTGTACTTACTGCATTTTCTATAATTTTAAACATATATATATAAATACTCTGTTTACCCTTAATCACAGTTATTTTCAGTCCCTCCAGTGCTGTGAATCAAAAATCCCTGTTTGTAGGCTAGGAATTGCTACATTGGTGTGGGGGGTGCATAAAAGTGCAGTCCAGGATAGCTCAGCATAGCTCAGCAAGGTATGGTGTGGCTCACTCCTCTATGAGTGTTGCCCCTGTAGAGAGCACAGCTGGGCTCTGATGTACTCTGGAAAACAGTCCTTAGACACCTACCAAGAGTGCATGACAGACAAAGGACTGGGAAGCGTGCAAATCAAATCAAAAAGAGGATAGCTCAGATCGCAGATCTGCCAGCTGATAGGGAGGCAGCTGAGCTGATGGCAGCATATAAGCTTAAAACCTCAACCCACTTAGAGGCTGATAGACATGGAGCAATCTCCAGAGAAACTGAAATGGTTGGATGGATGGCAGCATCACTTTGAGAGTCTCAGTCTCACTACTGATTTTTTGCAGCCCAGAAAAAGAGAAAGTAATACAATAGAGTAGAGGAGACTGCATTCATTAAAGCATTTCTATATCTGCTCTGCATTTTTCAGACCTCAAGGAAATCCCTGTCAGGGAAATCTGAGACTTTTGGAAAGTGTATCTCATATAATGGTGGAGAAGAGGCTCCGATTTCACAGTAAGGCAGAATCGGATGATCTTGTATTAAATGTTATTTAATTTAAATTATCTTAATAAATGCTCTTCTTATTATTGCCCATTGTCAAGCAGCAGCAGATATCTGGGGTGCTGCTGCATGGTTCCCCAGGAAGAACTCAGTGACGCAGAAAATCTGTTTATATTTTTAGTGTAATATCTTTTAATGATGCATTTACTGTGATCCTTGAGTACAGGATCACAGCACATGAACCAGGCTCGTTTGCCTGCATCTTTCCTTCCATCTCATCCTGTATCTGCCTGGCAGGGATCATGCCAGCCTCAGGAACTGACTCTGTTCAGCAGCATGATTCACAGCTGTGGGGAATCCATATTACCAAAAATAATCACCCACAACATGACTTTCCAAGGCATTTAGACTTTTTCATACCTGTCAGGGAAGCAAACTGTAATTTATCCCAAATTCAAATGCTACCTAAAACCTTGGGGGGTCTCTACATTAAGTAAACTCCTGGGTTTTAATGACACCTAATAGACAGTGTAGGAGTCATCTACTAAATATTCACGTAAAATGCTTTCCTATACATAACTGAATGTCCCATTTAATTTGTGCTTAACTAATTTTCAGAGGTTTTGATCTCCCCAATTTAAAGAAAGTGTCTGTTTATAACTAAGAACTATACAGGGTTTTCTTATATCTTCTGTATTACTCAGAATATCTCTGTTGTGAATGGGATTAAATTACACCTGAACTGTGCAAGAAAATAAACTGCAATAGAAATAACAAATGCCTCAAGCATTCATTAATTCAGAGTCAAAACCAGACCCACCTGTAAAGGACATGGCTGTTTGGTCCTCAAAAATCACAAGCCAGCAGGCTTCAAAGAGGGAAAATGAACTGAGTCCTGTTGCATGTTAGAAAGGAAGTTTAAGTGTCTTGAAGGGACCTGTCTTCCAAACTGCAGGCATGCTGCACCTGACCTACACGAGTGTTTCAAGACCCTGTCAAAGCCTTGGGGGCAGCTCTTCTCTCATGTCATTGTGCCCTCTTGCCTATCAAACCACCTCACAAGCTTGGGTGTATCCAAGAGATGCAAGGGTTCTCTTGATATGATTATTTATATTTCTTTATAAACAGGTCAGGAAAGTGAAAAAACAACAGCTACAAAAATCCCATGACAGTAAGTGAGCCAAACAATTCATCACATTATGTTTTTATATTTATACAGCTCTGCAATAGTACCATAAAGAGAAAGATAAAAAGTAGTTCATATAATTCACATGTTAATAGCCCACATAGTCTGGAAAGGGAAAAAATAGGAAGCATAACACTGCCAGAGCACAGACATGAAAGGTCAAGGCAGATCAAGTTGCTGGCAATCATCAAACACCAATGAAGCGCTGTAGAAATTTGTATTTAAAGAAGGAGAAAACAACAATAAAGAATTTTAATGAAAACCAGGTGAGCATTTAATTTCCCTGAATGAAGAGTGCTTTTCAAATGTGTTTGTCCTCAGATAAAGCGAAGAGAGAGAGCAAAGAAGTGGTGTCACTGCAAAACACCAGCAGAGCTCAGAGCACAATGTTGGCCCCTGGGATGGACTCTGAAGGATGGGGGGGGTTGGTGAATCCTGCCTCCTTTCTCATCTTTACCTGCACCTTTTCCTCACATTCTTTTTTTTTTTTTTTTTTTTTTTTTTTGTTTTCCCGAAAATATTTTGGGAGAAAACACANCTCCACTCTTTCTTTCTTTCATTCTTTTTTTTTTTTTTTTTTTTTATAAGTCCCAGGAAGCATCTGTGGAGAAAACCAGAAGGATGTAAACTTGCTGCTAAGTCGTCAGGACAACCTCTGCTCGTCTCATCTTTTGCGACCTGATTTTGCAGAGCTGTGTCCAAACTGTCGGCATTGCTATTCATCTCACAGCTGCGCTTCAGAACTTTCACCTGCAAATGGGATTACAAATGCAATCATTAGTACAGATTCCCCAAGAAGCTTTCACAGTATTACAATTAGATTTCCCTTTCTAGCAGCATCTAAATCAATATGATATGATTAGTTACTCTTGTGGATTACATGCTGCTGTACAAAACCTTCACACACAGAAATCTGAGTAATTTAATCAGGCAGTAATGGATTCTGGGAATGCTCCCACTGTCTAGAAACTTAAAATCATTCTGTCTCTATAATAATTTGCCATTATGCACCTGAAGCTAAATTGCTTGACATACCTGACAGTGGACAGCAGTGATTAAAACAGGTCACATCTCATCAGCCAAAGTGACAATTCCCTCTGAATTCACTTTGAAAACTGAATTTGAGGGAGAAAAAACAATAAAATTCACCTTTAGTTGTTTTTCCTGGGCTATAACTTAAGTTTTGAGCTGTCCCTTTAAATACAGCTATGTATGTATTTTTATGTGTGTGTGAGAAAGACAGAATATAAGTGCTATCCATTTCTCATAATTTTAGTCAAGGCGAGAGGAATATATGAACTAATGCTCCTGGGGAAATGCAGCAGACCAAGGCAGAAATGAGCACATCATTTTATTTCTCTGAAGGTACTCAGCACTGCTGAGCAAGATATCGGGAAGGAGGAACCTTTCTGGAAGAGTCCTTGGCTACCATTGTCAGGAGAGAGCAATGCTGTGTGATGGAAGTTGAGATGCTGATAGCTGCTTTTCGGGAAAGGATTTGCACCTCATGTTTCCCCAGCTTGGAGAAACAGCTCAGCCCTGCACCCCTGAGCTGCGGCAGCTCTCTGCTGCAACCGCACTGGGACTGCAGGCAGCCCTGAAAAACAAACCGCTGTGCTCGGCACTGCAAAGGCGGCTGACAGCGGTGTGGGGAAAACACACAAACCCACACATGGAGGAACAGCTACAGGCTCATTTGAAAAATTGGGCCTCCATGTTCCCAGGCAGAAAATACTCAGAAATGTGCTGCTGTTCATCTCGTATCCTACTGATGTGCAACAGCTTATACCCAAGAAATACAAGATGTAATATTACTGTTGAGGACATTCCTTTTTCTTGCAGCACAGTTGCACTGAAATAGCCCTGACCCATGGTGCCTGGGGACTCCAGCTTTTGAGGAGGATTTTTCCTATGGTAAATGGATATTTCAAATAGCCAGTTGGCAAGAAAAGAAAGAAAAAGAGCTATCCATGGAAAGTTTCCTAAGCAATAATTGCCAGTGAACTCTGGCCTCATTATAAAACTCTACATAGCTTGACATAAAAAAAGCCCTGTGATGCACATACACTTTTCACCTCCGCATTCCCCATAATAGTCTTGGTTATGTTACTCTGTTCAGATATGCTAACCAGTGACAGTGTTAATCCACATTTTTTGGGGGTACGGTGTGGTCTGTGTGCCGAGCCAGGTGTGGTGTGTGCCAGGGCTCCCCCATGCCCAGAGGCACCACAGGACCAGCAGTACCACACACTGTACCCTGTGGCACTGCCAAAACCCCACTGGCACAACCAGGCACATTAGTCTTCCTGACAAGCAACTGTTAGACAAATCTCTTATTAATTCCTTACTGGAGGTTCTGAAGGAAATCTGTGGAGGCCATTAACAAAAGGAATTGGTGCCAGTGGCATTTGGGCAGGGGGAGGCGAGTGGAGTTGGTCGTGGCCACCTACCCGCCAATCTTCCACAGCCCCCAGCCCACGACTGAGAGAAAGAGCTGACATTTAATGCAGGCTGGAGATTGGACCACTGCATTACTATTAATAAACAATAAAGCTATTAAGGCATATTAAAGCTTGGCAATGAACTTGTCAAAATGGATGATCTATAAATCAATATAAACAGCAGTGACAGGCAGTAATTGAATTCCAGTGGTCCCTCAGCACATGCTAAATATGAAGGGACATGACACGATGAAAATATAGTAGGAAAGCTGAAAAATTGATAGCATTAACGTTCTCCTGGTGAAACGTGGCATCACTTTAGCCCTTAATGGGGGTCAAACTGTGAATACGTATTGACTTCTTCTTTTAAAACAAGAAAATGGCTACATAAATCTGAGGCTTCCCAAATTAGAAATGGCTGCTCAAAAAGTTCACAGCCGCTCTGGATGTGGTTGCCACAGAGCAGCAGACAGAGCCCTCCTCCGATGGGTTCATTAGCAGGACTTCTTGCTTTACTTGGGTAGGAAGAAGGATGGGTTTTGTGCAATCCAGAAAGCCTCTGAAGTTGATTCATCCGTTTTCATCTTCCATAAAGGACCAGCAAAAGCCCATCGGGTAGGAGAAGTTAATGCTAGCATGCTGCCAGGCTCGGGTGGCTACATATCTTTCAAATTCAGATATAACAAGCCAGGCCTCAAATATCAGCAGAGGATGAGACAATCAGAACGGAAAGAAATTGGTGAAGTCGCAGCAAGCCTTTTAATGGAGATTCAAGTGACAGCAAATAAATCATGACAGCTTCTGTGGATGAAACCAGGGCCTCATTCTTTATTTTCTCTTGATGTGCTTCACTCAGTGAAGCCTTTCTTACTTGATTTTCACAATAGAGCCCTATGCCACTGGAGTTCAGAAAATGCTGAAATGGAGGGTTTGGACACTTTGCTGAGGATTATTTTGTCTGTACCACCTCACTCACATGCAGAGAGTGCCTGTGATCAAAAATCGTGGGGGATATTTGCATTTCAAGGGTCTTTCTGGGCACAGGGATGGAAAGCTAGAGAAGAAATAAATAAATGAGTGTCCATGTATTGAGTGATGACCTGCTGATAAAGTCTCAAATGGTTGAGAGCAGCAGAGCTGGGACAGGGGCTGGTCACCAGTGCAGAATCAGTGCAACAACCAAAGAGCAGCCAGTGTGCCTGGCATGGCCACAACCACTAGGCTGAAACTGCTGCTTAGTATAGAAAAAGTTTCTATATAATAAGAGATAAAACTTCATTAGGGCCACTCCGCACCGTTGTGTCTTGAATACAGCCAATATTTGGAAGAGAGACAGGTGGAGGGGGACATTTTCTGGGAGTTGCTCTGTTTTGACACAAAATTTAAATAGAAAAACCCTCTAAGGAACAAATCAAGGAGGCAACATTTTTTCCTTTTAGACATAATTTACTCTTTGAGGTCAGCCAAGACTCGTTTGACCTATCTGATGTGCATTCTGCCTACAGATTTGCTGAGCATATACTGATGTAACATGAAAGGTTAAGGGAGCCCGTTTTAAAAAGTCTAAAATCTTTAGAGATGATCTGTAGAAATGCAAGACATGCATCATCCATACATGAAGATTGGAGAAGTAGGTCTCAGATAAAGCAATTTTGCCTGCGGCGATGTTGACGATGTGAGTATCCACCATCCCTGCCAACTCCCATGCACCATTTCCCCTCATCCCATCCTAAGCTCATCCCTTAGGAGCTGCCTGTTACCTTCCTGTGCCTTTAAACCTGCAGGAGCTGGGAAGCATAGTGTATAATAATAGTAGTGGTTTTAATCAACAGGACAGCGCTGACATACTGCCCACTGAAATAGACAAACTAGCCTTGACTTTTCTCTGCATTTGCATCATTCTTAATTTTTCTTATGTGGAGGTTTTTTACTGCCATTTAAAAGGTGAGAATTTAGTCAACTGAATGCTGTGCTGATTAGCTCAATATTGCAATTGTGCTTCATAGACACCTACTGCTTGTATGTCACAGCTCTCCAAATTGCCATTATACTATTAATCTAGGTTTTATGGCACTTCAGAACTGAAGTATCAAAAAACAATGATGTAAGTGGAAAAAATCACAGTGGCAATCTACCAAAGAGCTCATATGGGTTATTATGAAAATACAGAAAAAAAAATAAAAACAAAAAAACCCACAAGGGAGTCTGTTTGCAAAATCCAGAGAGTCTGATGACCTGCGAGAATAAGGGAAAAATAGATATGACATGGCAATAGGTGGCTTTCCAACACTGCCTACAGCATTCACCATGCTGGGTTCAGGACTATGCACTTGTTCTTTAGTGCAGATGGAAGAAATCCAGCCCTCTCCATTCAGATTTTCTTTCTTCAGCACCTGTGGGGGAAGAGAAGCAGCCTGCTGTGATTGTGTTAATACACTATTCACATTTCCATTTGTTGTTTTCTCAGTCACTATGCTCAGAGAAGGGTTTTGTACCATAAGAGAAACCTCTACTCCCCTAACACACTCTCAGGGATGTTACAGCATAAGCATCTCAGTCACTGCTGTATTTGGAGTACTGTTCTTGGGAACATTCAGCCCAGCATAATCATACTGAACCTGTTTTGCTCAAGCAAAGCAGTTGCACACAAACCTGTTCTGCAGAGTCAGGGAGCACAGAAGTGCTTCACCAGCATTGTGCTGCTGTGCACAAGCTCCCTGTCCGGGTGCCCTCCACAGCTCTCCATGTCTGGGGCCAGGAAAGGGGCATTGCAGAAAGAAAAATGGCTTAAGATGAACTGACCGACACTCAGAGGAAGGCTTATAAGGCAGCATAATAAATCTATCTGTGCTTCATCTGTACTTGGAACAAAACCAGGAAACAATGTATTTTTTACGGGAATGCACCACCTCCTTCTCTTATGAAATAATCATCTCCTTGCAGGGTACTAGAAGGGGATTTTCCCTGGGGATCTTGGTAGCAAGGAAGCCACTAGGAACCATTCCAAAAGCTGTAGTTCACTAGGCAAAGCAAGAGCTTTCCTCATCCATCAGCCCTAGTCTAAGCCCTAACCCATTTCTGACCCTTACTCTGCATCCATCTCTAATGCTAACCCCTTTCTAGCCTTATCCCTAGAGGAAAAGAAAGTCTGCAATTTTTTTTCTAATGCAAGTCTGGGAGAACTCAACCCATGTTCAGGGTCAGCACTGAAAGAGGTTACAGTACTTCTATGGCAGTGGGGCTGGAATGGGGTTGCAAAAAGGGAGCAGAGGCCTCAGAGATGGTAGTAGGTGTGAGAAGTATTTTGTATGAATATCAGCCAGAAGATAACTGTCAATGGTTCAGCCCCAGTTGATTTAGGGTTAAAATTAGGTTTAGGGTTAAGAGAGGAATAAAGTTCAGATCTTTACTTGCAGTGGAGTTGAAAAAGAGCAGCAAAAAGAGATCAAAGGATGAAGCGACAAAATATTTCAAGTTCGTCTGTCATACTGACCCTCATCAGCCACTAGTGAGGTGGTGAGGAATGAGTGACGCACTGTTTAGATGCACCTCTGCACCCAGTGATGCCTCCTGACACCTCCCAAGGGCCAGGTGACCTTCCTCCAGCACTGGCCAACACACAAAGCACTGAGATTCAGAAACAAAGGTAGCTTATTTTCAGTATTTTTTAAAAGATTGATTATCCACTAACTGTATTCTCTGTAATTCCTGGCCAATAGCCAGCAGTAGCTCTGGCTCCTGCGTCACACACAGTTGTCTTGAAAACACAATAAAAAAAAGATGCTTTGCTCAAAGTGCCTAAAATGGAGCCTGACAGAAGAAAAATAAATGCTACCCGGACACAAACCATGCTGAAGCACATTTCTGGTTGTCCCTAGCCTCACTATTTTTCACTTCTTGAAAAACATCAGGGTTTGGTGTCACTGGTCTCTCGAGGCTGCTGAACCAGAGCCTGCTACTGCTCACCCATGATGTGGCCCAGGTGCACAGGAGTGGTATAAGGCTGCTTTCACCATCTGCGTGGCTGCTCCTGCATATCAAAGACCTACTGACAAAAGCAAGATATTTGATTCCTGCCAGCAGAAAGCACTTGCAGTCTTATTGTTCCCTGGACATGTGGACAAATAGCTATTTACTGTGAACCACAGACTCATTGTAAGAAATTAAATGTCTTTGGTGGTTATGAATGTAAAAACACATCTTTTCTTGAGATGAGACTCTCAGATTCCAGGAATTACTTCCTGCTTTGTATTTTGGGTGAGTAGCCAACTCTGAGCTTGAAAAACTTAGAGCTTGAAGAGCACCCTTCCCTTCCTCTCCAGGATTGCTAGGTAAGGGACAGGGAAAGCAAGCTGAGTCCAACTGTGGCAAAACCCTTGGGAAGATGTGCAAAGACATCTTTTTTATTACATAATGTCTCTGCAAGCCCTTTGTCATTAAAATATGCTTGAAAGTGGTGGCCAGGAGGAGTTCACCTTTAGAAAATGACACTTACAAGAAATCTCTTCCCAAACAGATAGTTGCCTCCCTGAGATGAAGAAGAGGTTTGATGGATGAGAAGGCAATATTAAAATGTCTCCCCTCATAAGAAAACAGAATGAGAGCAATCATCAGAATTTATCTGCCAGAGAGGAATAGAGTGTTTTCTTGGCACTAAAGGGACCCTATACACTAAATCAAAACCAGAACACAAGCTCACAAAAGAAAGAGACAGATGTCTCTGCCATATAAATATGGCATAAATGAACTTTCTGGAATGGGCATCTTATTTAAGCACACACCATAGTCACATCTGAGAAGTATATAACAAACCAAAGCAGATGATGCAATTGGTATCAGCACTGAAGCTCCAGCAACTTTTGAAGGGTAATGTCCCATCTGCCAACCATGTTTGGGAGTTATGGCTTTGGTATTTTGGATCTACTTCTTTGCAAAACCCCAATAACCTTCTCCTAACACCTGAATCAACACCCACATATCTGCACATCACCCATTTTTAATTCCTTCAGCCCAAAATGTAGTCCAGGCTCATCAAAATCCTGTATCCTGAGGGCAACAGGAACTTCCTGGTGAAAACAGGAGTGATCTCTGGTTCAGGGTGAGCTGTGTCTCAAGAAGCTACTGCTATATCCACAGCACATCCCAGTGCACACCAACGATGTGCAATCCCAGGAAATATGCTCAGAAAATAACCTAAGAAAATAACCCTGAGACTGCGAGGCAGGATGCCTGCTTGGATCAGCCTCACCACTTTCCTGCTATGCAGGCAGGCAGTTGGGATGGGGCAGCCCTTCAAAACACTCACTGCTCTCTTGCATTAAAATACATTGCAGCCCTCACACTGAGCTACTCAGGAAGGCAATTAGGATATGGTTCTTTGTTAATACATGTCGTATTCCCTTCAATGCTATATATAACCCTACACAGAGGAGCTTCAAAGGTTGGACACTTCAGTTTGCTGGGGGTAAATATCCACACTATTTTAAGGCTCCTTATCCCCATTTTCTAACGTGTGTGTTTTTGGACATGGCTCTTCCTTGAGGGTTTTAACACCTTTCTTTTGATTGTATGCCAAATAGAAAAACACAACCGTAAACTTTCTTTTATGAAGATAAATTGAGTCTTAAATCAAACCAGACTTGAGCCCAAACATGACATTTACATGGTTGCTGAATGTAAAGTATAAAACATGACTTTAGTTTCCTAGTGGACACAGACTGTGTGGGACTTCCCTGGAGGTAGAGGGGAAGAAAGGAATAATGCAAGTATCAAGGCTCTGCAAGAAGAATGGCTTAGCAGCCCTTCATATTAGAATAAGTTCTGAGAGCATGCAGGCATCACTGGGGAGGTCAAATACAAAGCTCTGCTTCAGAATGGGTGATCTGGCATCATAGCTGTCTACATTAACCTCAACCCTGGCACTGATTAGACTTTTCCCTACTCTCCAAAAAACCAGTCTGCAAATAGCATCAGGTCTGACCTACTTTTACCTGCTTAGCTGCAAATTTCAGTTATCGTGAGTGGATCCTTTCTGTGCTGGGTTTCTTCCAGCAAAATGTCAGACTTTTCCTCCTTGCTCTTCAGAGGCATTGAATAAACCCAAAGTCCCAAGATGTGCTCCTCTGGTCTGGGGCAGAGAAGCAGGGATGAGCTGTGGTGTGGGAAGGCACCCAGCATGCTGCAGCTCCTTGGTGCCTGTGTGTCCACAGCATCAAATAAGTGGCACTTGGTGGAAGGAGTGATGTCTGCAAGGCATGGCTTGCACATCTGGGTGAAGGCAGATTGCTTTTCACAGGCAAGGAATAGCTTTGTAAAGAGACATGGAAACTTGAGCAACATGCTTGACAGCACATTTATTCAGTGAGAAGTATTATACAAATGTCATGTGTGTTGAACTCATTTTCGTGCTTTGAAGGCTGAGAGGAGCCAGAGTGAACAGATAAGGTCATCAGCTAACTCAATAAAAAGTCTTATTGCTTCAGCTCAGAAGCACTATGTTGTTTTTTACTGTTGAGCTCTGCCTTCTGAGCAAGAATACTCAGGGACACCTAGTGGAACACAAGAATTTTCTTCCCTCAGCACTTCCACGGGTACATGTCACCTCTTTGTCACAGCCATTAGGAATTAGGCTCTAATTGTTACAGTAATTTGGAGAGTTAGGGTAAGGTAATGAATTAATTAGCTTTAGAAGTTTGTATTTTGTCTCTGTGACTTGACCATTAATCATTTCTTAACAGGATTTCTTCTTTTTCCCCTCTACAGTCATATATTGAACATCAAATTTAAATGGAGCAGTAACATTACATCCTAGCCAGAAGTAATGAAAATCTTCCAACTGCTTGTCTCCATGATGCAGAAATAGCTATACCATGTTAATATTAGGAATTTTCCTATTAATAAATAACAAAGAAGAGAGGAAAAAAATCCAAAAACTTGTCCTAGGTGAAATGCCTTAACTGAAAAATTCCAACAAGATCCAGCTCCTCAGCCCTTTATTGTCATGTTTCCATAATGAAAGTGGGAATGCAAGTACAGCTCCTTGACAATGAACATTTTTATGCCATGCTGTGTACTATGCTGTGTACAATGCTATGTACCATGCTCCATCCTTACCAGGAGCAAGAGGTCCAGTTTAAATTTTTCCTCATGGCTAAACTGATGCCAGGAAAATCAAAAAAGATTGTAAACATGTGGACTTGGAGTGTGCTTTCAATATATTGATTCCATTGTCAATATATAGAGATCCTAGTATTTATCCTAATTCTCTTCAGTTTTGTATCATAATATGTTTACTAAACCAACCCATAGAAAATATTGTTATGCAGATGGCAGAGTCTGGTCTTAGTTTGATGAAGTAGTTGTAAAAAAAAGGATGATTCCTCTTTCAGAATTATAGGGTATTTATTGAATAACTTAGAGATTTCTTTATGTTTCAGGAAAATTCACTACAGCCTGTTGTTTATACAATTCCATTCAAGGAGATTAAGAGATGAAAATATTGCTTATTCAGACAATAGACAGAATGTGGATTTTTTTTTTTTTTACCGTGAGGGAGTCTTGGGAAAGCTTCTGTGGAGGCCACTTCTGCAAAGACAGCAAATTCATTCAGATTTGACAGACAAAGTAAATCCGAGAAAGAAAAGCACATATTCATGCACTGTTTGCACACAAATCCTTGATTGCATCATTGAAAATCAGTGGACCACTTCAACTACTATAACTATGCATAAAAGGGCTGAATAATTTTATGGTCAGCAATAATAGCATTTTTACTTTTGCAAATAAAGGAAACTTGGGTCAAGCAGAAATGTGATTGCCACAGGCATTAAAAAGAAATGAGCACACATATATATGTGTAGCATTGTGTACTCAACCAGGTCCATAACGCTCGGATGAATATATCATCAAATTTTCTGCTAATATTCAATTTCACATTCATTTCCTTTAGGTGAGATCTGCTCTGCTGGATCCCAGGAGTGGTTAAAGGCACTGCCACTTTGAGCAGCTAGACCCCAGAACTGGGTGGAGAAGGTTGCAGGCCATTTAGGGCACAAATTCATTGATTTAGACGCTGCTCTGTCTCCCATTGGCTTTTGCAGAAAACAAAGCTACTTCAGAGGGAGATGTAGGACACCTAACACTGCCCTTCTCCAGGAATGTAGGGAACAAGTGTGAGATCTGGGGATCTTCCACCTACCTCTCCAGTCCTCTTCTCAACAGGACAACAGGATACAAAGCTCATGTGATGGTCCACTTAGTGTATCAGTCTTGTTACATGAGAGGTCCTGGATTCTTGGCTCTATCATATTAGCAAGATAGTACCATTGGTCAGTAATATGACCTAAACAGCAAATACCTATTATAGGGACTTAGATTGTCCAGGCATATTAGACAGTCATTTAATGAGGCATTAGCACACACTAAAAAGTCTTTAAAATACCTACCAGGAATGTCTCAAGTGGACCTGATTTGGTCTTGGCAAGGGAGAAGGACTGAGTAATGCCTCAGGTGTCAGCCTGGACTCTGCCTCTATTTCTAATTGTGGGATTCAGCTCACAGATCATGTGAGCTGAGTAACTGAGTCCTGACTCCTCGGCATGAACCTCTGTGGAGCCATCCAACCCTGTATTCCTCTTTCCTAGTTCACAGTGGTTGCCTGCCGCTGGTGTTCTCTAAAGATGTGTTTGAAGGAGCAGAAACATATAGGGAGTTACTGCAAACTAACCTAGAGGACATTGCACTTGGCACACTTTGCAGTGGGGCTGATTTTTCAGTGAAGCTCATACAGGCAACAGGGACCACTTGGGCATCAGGGATGCTGGAGGATCTTCCCCCCGCAACAGAATGCCCAGGAGTACAGCACAGGATAGAAACACACATGACACATTTCTCTCTGACAGTATTAACTCTGATAATAATGTCTCCAGCCCAAGAGAGAATGTATTTCTCTTTCACAGACTGAAATAAAAAGTTAGCATTTTGAGAGCTTTGCATACATTACAGGAATTATTTATACTGCACCACAAATGCTGTTGTGCTGCACAGGGCCTCTGCAGCGCTTTGGATATATGTGTCTATAAATCAGATGCTCCAGAAAGGAAAAGAGGGTGATGGCTTCATCAATACTACACGGTTCACTGAGTGGGAAGTGTGGTTCACTGCATGACAGCAGCATGGCTGAGACCTGTGGGAGCTGCAATGGGGCCTCGAGGACATCGCTGCGTCACCAGGCATTCAGCGGCAGCTTCTTCAGCAGCTTCTGCCAGTTTGAACAACGTCCCTCCCCAAACAGGCTATGTCATCTTTTCCCTGACATTCCAGCTGTGGCCAGTGCACTCCGGTGAAGCCAATGGAAAAATATATAGTTGTTTCCTCTGCACTCTTGTGCTTGGAACTTTATCAGGACAAGAGAGCAGGTCCACATGCCCCCTTTGTATGCCCAGGGAATGCTGGCCCAGAGACTGTAACTGAACCTTATCAAGGGTTATACAGGAGCTGAACTTTAAACTTAAATTTCTTCCCTGTCTTGCTCTAACAGTCATGGAAAGACACAACAGAGTACCTGGTGGCTCCCTTGGCATGGACTAGGTCCCTACAGTGCAAATCATCTATTTCTTTTCCTAAGAGGACAGCAGGAAGCCACTAGTTTAAGTGACTTGACTTAGTTGCTCACATGCAGAAAGAATTAATTTGCAGTGGCTGTAAAGCAGCAGGACAGCCAGGTGCAATCATGAATCTCGGCAGCTCTTCATATTTATATTAGGCCCTTTGCAGCTGCTCTGGAGGCGCCTCACTAACTCTGAACTTCACCTGAATACCAAGTGACTGTGCCTACATGCAGTGCACTGTCCCTTCTTTCAAGAACACACACATGACAGAAAAGGATAAAATAATCAAAAGAAGTGGTTGGAAAGTTTTTCCATTTGGAGAAAAAGAGGGGTAAGGGACTTTTTGTCTCACAAGAGCAGTGTAAGAGGATGGACTAGCCTAGTTCAGGTCTCTTCTGCAGTCAATATATCAAGGACCAGGACAGCCCTGTTTGTAACCCTGCAGGAGCTGGGAAGCTTGTTTTTAATCCAGTGCTAGAAGTAGCTAGCTATGTATTTACATCTGTGTACATGTGCAGTGCATGGAAATGAAACATACCAACAGAAAAACATGTACATGAACCTGGGCGTGCAGGAGTGTGGTGATGGAATACCAACTGCATGAATCTGTATAGTTTGGATCCAGCCTCTCCTCATAACTTTGACTACTAACACAAGTAAGGCTGCCTGGATTAAGTGATTCATGCCCTATTCCCTAAATGGCTGGCCAGATTTTGTGCCAAGACTTATGGGATTGTGGTTATGGGACCACAGGTGTGCACCCTCACCTGTGCTTGTGTTCCAGTACCTTTCAGGTACATATGGGCTACAGATGCCTTTAATGCGTCCTTGAATATTTTGATTCTTTTTTTCTTCATCCTTGTGCCATGTGGTAGCACACGTGGATGTGAAGGAGTCCTCCAGGCACTTAGTTACTTGTCCCACACATAGCTGAGGACTGAGTGGATGAGTTGACCTTTCCCTCACTTGAAATCCATCTCTTGATTACAAGTAGTTAAAAAGTTTGCACTGTAGCATTTTGACAGGATGTATCATTTTCATTAAAAGTTTCATAAGGAGATTTGGCATGAAAGGGACATTTCTTAAAAGTAAACATGTACCTGAGACACGAGCCTCTGCTTGGCAGCATCTGCAATGAAAAGCTAAGTGCAGAGCAAGGTGATCAGCATGGACCAGTTCCAGGAGGGAGGACTCCAGCTCTCTGCACACACCAGCACCAGGCTACCATCACTAATACACTCCATATTTTGGTGTGCAACAGAACCCAAAAAACCTTAAAATTATGGTAGAATGAGACTAATGGTCTCTGGTTAAATGTACCCTGACACTGAACTCTCTGCCCTTCCTCATGTTGCAGGATGGGCTCAGGAGGCCTTGTGGGGACCAAGCCCTAGGCCAGAGGATGTCTGCAGCCATCTGCCCCATCCCAAAGCATTCAGGTGGTTCAGCTTCACTTTTAAACATGTCTAAAGGAGTCTGGGGAAGAAGCCACAGGCTATAAGCTGTTAGCAGAGAGGGATGGATGCCCAGACACAGGACCAAGCAGCAGGAGCCAGACCAAACACAGTCTATATGTGTAAGTTTATCTAAGACTCGGCAAAGCTAAAGAGAAGTTCAATGTCACAGAGTCAAAGAAAGCAGCAGCCAACACGACTGAAAAGCAGGCAAGCAATATATAAAGTAGCTACCTATTCTGTGCCCAGGAGACACTGCCAACCTGGCTGGCCTTGGCCAGGAGCCTTCAGACATGCCAGGTGCGAGCTGTATCACTCTCAGTCCTTGGCTCTCTGTATTCTCATTTTCAGTACTTAACTAAATGGTCTATGTCAACATGCTGGTGCATTTCCTCACTCACATATACTTCTCGGGTGTGCTTTATATCAAAAAACTTATACTCCTGTGAAGGAATATATGACAGTCATGCTACAGGTTTGTCCCTCCAACATCCAGTATGTGCATCCTCCCCTGTTGCTATAATGATATTCAAATACGATACAGAACTGAAGGACCAATTTTCATTTGAGTGAAAGACAGAAGTTGTTTATCCCATAGCCTCAAGGGGCCTATATTCTCCAAGACTATGCCATCCACCAGCCATGTACCCAGTCCTTTATCCTCCTTCTAAACTCCATCTATATTATTGTTTTAGAGCATCTCTGAAACTTTCTGAATAAAGTTTCTCAATAAAGGGTAAAATATATCTCAACAGCCTGCTGAAATCTGGAGTTTCACTAAATCCATGTAAAGAGAAAAGGAAACAAAGTGTGAGTGTTTTGATTCTTGGCCTCAAATTGTTGCTGCAGCCCAAATCCCCTGCTCAACTAACTTGTGTCATCTGTACTTTTCAGCTCCACCTGTGCAATCATTTGCAGAAACATTATTAGCTGTTTGATTTTTTTCCCCTAGTTTGCTTCCATAGCAACATCCATCAGGGAGAGAACAGCAGGAACATATGGGGAAGTTATAAAGCACATTTTCTACAAGAAAAGGAGGCCAAAGCATTTAATAGACAGCACTTAGGTTTCCCTTAGTAACTGAAAATCCAAAATACCTCTCTTGTTTCAGTATGTCCTAGTATTAATTAGGCTGCTTAATGATGTAGCAGTGCAGGCTGGAGGTAACACTTGGGTTGTCTTTAATTAATCAAGGTTCTGGAACATTTCTTTTAGATTTAAGCTTATTGCCAAAACACATTCTTGTTACATTTTTGTGTGCACGTATTTTACAAGCAAGGCTTGGAGCTGTTAGACAGCCTTTGACATGCTAAATATTGTGGAAAAATTTTTGCATAAGGTTCCAAAAAGAAATGCTAGAGCTGAAAATTATCTGTCTGAATAGTTTGAAATCTGTCACCAAGGAATAGCTAGAAGCTGTCAGGTCAATTTTAGAATAATTATATAAAAAACTAAAAGCATATCTCTTGCATAGTCATTTCTCTTCTTGCCAGTAGCAACCCATATACACTAGTATTTTATTAATGAAAACTGTACTGGTGTTCATCTTCAGTTTAAAATACAGACTCTGAAGCTCAATATGAAAACACTAAGAAGTTGTTAGGCCTTTTTAGTAAATCAAATATTCCACTAATCTCTTGACTAGATCCATGTTTCTGCCAATACGTGTTTGAAATGGCGATGATGTTTGGGGGGACGTTGTATACTGCATAAGCATAAACCTGACAGGGGGACTAATGAGACTGCAGTATAGGATGTTGTTGGAGATTGAATTACTAGTGTCCAGACAAACATGCTGGGAGGTGCATCCTGCTGGCAGGCTGTTATTTGTCCCCATGTGTCTGCTAGCTCAGAAGTGTGGCCAGTGCTGGGTGCAGGAGCAGACACACCACAGTCCTCCTGAAGTCACCCAGAAACACTGTGAAAAGCAGCTACAGTTCCATCTTTCTTCTTTCCATCCTTCCCTGTCAATTCCTTGCTTTTCTTCTTCTCATATCCAAATTGTTCCCTTCAGCCACATGCCACTTCTGCCTCTTCCACCTTTGTATTCCTATTTCCTGTTGTCTTTCTTCTCTGTCTGATCCATTTGGTCAATGCCATCTGTACCTGCCATTCTTACAATCAGCTCTGCCACACCCAATCTCCCCGACAAAGCAACAGCCCTTTCTGCAAACAGTTTAACAATTCTCTCTTACACCTAACTGAACCCTTCTGCCCCTTTCCAGCTCTGTACATCCTCGCCTCCTCCAACACATTCACATCCGTGGCAGTTGGTCCCCACCTGAGTGTAACTTGTCTCCACCACTCCAGTGCCACAGTCTCACCTCCTGCAGCTCTTTCACCACCCAGCCAGCTCTCCTTCTGTCCCTTCATCCAGTAAGGGCAGAACAGCAAGAAGAGCAAGAGATGTCTCTCGCTACAGCAGAGGAGAGTAAAATCTGTTCACACATTTCCAGCATGTCTAGAAGTCTTCTGCCACCCACTGCATGTTCAATGCCACTTTGACAAAGCTGGGCCAGAGCCCAGTGACCTGTCCTGCCACCTCCATCAGCTGTGCAACCAGAGGAGGCTGTGGCACGAGGATCCTTAACATCCCACTAAAAGTGAAAATTTGCCAAGAAATTCAACCTGGCCATGGACAACTATAGAGGAATATCAATTGCTTGAGACCTCTGGCTGAACTGAATGAACAGACTCAGGGTTACTTGGGTATATAGAGCTCTGAAGAGCTACCCACTGCTGAATGTTGCTCTTTATTTGTGAGAAGTTTTGCATTATAAAACAGGCAAACATCACTTTGTCCTCTTTATACTCTCACATCCCAGGCTGCAAGGGTGTGTTGTAAAGCAACACACTCTGCCACGTTGTAGACGTGTAAAAACAAGCCACTTCCCAGTCCACAATCACAAGTACAACAGTGTGTTGTACATGAACAGGTAACTGCACTGGCTGCAACTCAGCCAGATACAAATTTTGGGGGTACTAGTGTGTCCTTTAAAAATAAATCAACCCACTCCCCACTTTCAGTTTTGAAGGAAGAGCTCATTTCCTGCCATATGATCAGGTGCTTGGGTTTAAAGTTGAACCATTGAGTGACCATGTATGCAAAGATTAGTCCTGCTAATGGGGAGAAAAATTGAGGTTAGCTAAAAGATGAGCCCTTCTCTAACACCTGGTCCTCTGATATTACAGCAGATCTCTCAAATCCAGTTACTATTAAGGATGGCATAAGCAGAATCTATCTGCCTAGAAGTTATCAAACACAAAATAAACAGGAAGCAGTAGTTCTCTCCCTTTATTTAAAAAGCACCTGCTACATCAACTAAGTTATAGCATAGATAGAACGTGAAAAATTAGAGCTGGCAGGGGATAAATTGGAGAAACAATATTTCAGTTGGTCCTCCTACAGGAGAACTCTTGTCAGACTAACCATGAGGACAGATGGAGCCAGGTTCTCCACTCTCCCCGGCTTTCAGAGGCAGCTCTGCTAGCAAATCCCAGCCAAAGAGTGCTGTTGGCCGAGCCTTAGCAAAAACAAAGCCAGCACAGTGCCGAGCAGCCAAGAACAGGGAGGCTGAGACAGCCAAGGCTGGGTAACACAGTGTTAGGCAGGATTCCTCTGTGTGTCTGAAGGTGCCAGGTGGAGGGGAGAAAACTGACTGGGTTTGTTCCAAGTAAGACCCCGAACTTTCATTGCTCCAAGGGAGTTGCAGCCAGCATCTTCTGGTTCCTGCCTCTGCTAGTGGGTATTATTTATTTCTTAATGTGAGCAATATGTCATACATGCGCACACACACACATATAGAGATAGATAGATAGATAGATAGATAGATAGATAGATAGATAGATAGATAGATAGATAGATAGACAGATAGAGATGCATTTAGCAAATGCCATTTTAAGTTCTTGCTAATAATAGATCCCTTGGGGTGAATTAGAGTGAAATGACACTAGATGACCTGTGTTTATAAATATATATATGTCAGGTTTATTTCGGAACACTTGGTTGCAATGGAAAGGGAGTCTGTAGCCATTTTGGTTATTGTCTTTAGAAATACAGCAATATAAAAGCATGAAAATAACACTTCAGAAAATGTATAAGGAAAAGAAAGAAAGAGAAAGAAAGGATAAGAGTAGAAAGATATCACCCCCATGGGGGTTGATATCACCTCCTCATTCAGCAATGAGATTTGATTGTTGCAATTCTGATGTCCCTTGAACAAGGTGATGGTCACAGGCTTAATCTGTCAGGGATGAGGGAAGCCTATGAGACATAAAGTTCAGGGGGTAATACATGTTCAGGTTCAGGTGGGAATGCCCAGGTACCTCCCCTGGATGGGGAGTTTTACAGTAGTTGATGTAACACTTTGATTCACGTGCAGCCCTCTGGAGGAAGGCCTCAGAAATGAGTCTGAGGGTGCTTCAGGGGTCTTAGGTGGTTTATGACACCTAAGACATGAAAGCTGCCTCTCACGTCAGCATAGTTGAGCCTGTTTTGCCCCATCATTATTGGCCTTCTCCCTTGTCTGGCTCAAAACCCAGCTTGTAGCCTCTGCTCCTGGGCTGTTACCTTGCACATCGTCAGCAAAACACCCACTGCTTTTGCAAATGGCCATTTATTTGAGTCATTAACCATTAACATTTCAGTCTCTCACAAGGGACCATTAGCAGCCTGAGGGATACTAGTCCCGGAAGACAAAGGAAGGACTCAGAGGAATAGGGATGCAGTTAGAAGACAAGACTCAACTCCTTCCTGGACTCTAGAGAATGGGGTATAAGAAAGTGGGAGGGATGGAAAGTTCTGCAAGGTAAGCACTGGGGATGGTGATGAGGTCAGGGTTCACACTCTGAATTTAGAGAACACCAATACTGGTAAGATAAGTATGTGATGTGCATGTTTTTCTCAATTAAAAAAAAAAAGATAAAGAATTGTGAAAAAGAATTACTTGCTTTACTCCTGCAAATAAGTACAAACCCCTCAAATGTTAACTTTGCAATTCAACTCACCCTCTGTAACCATTCTAAATCCCCTCTGAGACACACTATTTTTAATATTTTAAAGAACTCTGCAAGGATTAAATACAGATTTAGTGCTTTTACTCTCCTTCAGATGACAACATGAGGCTCTCTCCCTTGTTCATTGCTGCATTCACTTCCTTTCCTCTATGTGTATGTGACAGTGATGCTTTCTATTCCTCTGCTTGAAAATTAGCCTTCCCAAATACTGACATGCTTAACAGCTGTTGTTCCTCAATTTGAACAAAAACGGAGTATTATTCCATAATGCTGCATAATTTGCCAACTTTTACACCTCCGGAGTCCTGAAATCTTTTTCTCTGCATCAGAATGTATTTGCATACCTCAGGTCATATCAAGATTCCTTATGAAAGCCAAATGCAAACTATGCCTGTTTGTTTCATAATGCAGCCGCAATCTTAAATTTTTCTTGTCTGAGCTAGTTGCAAACAACCGTCTCAACCATGGACTCTGTCACAGTGCCTTGGATAGTGGCTCTGCCAGAAGCATCATCCCACCCATTGCTGCTTGGTAAATTTAGTGAGGCATTTTGGGATTTGCCCTTGAGGGAAAGCGCCCAGCGAATGCCATGTGTTCAGACCTCAGGGCAGCATGGTCATATAAGCATGCAACAGCTGCTACTGTGGTGTCACCAAAGCTGCAGGTGCTCAACTCCAAGCAGAAAGTCCACGGGGCACAGCACCATGACCATATGCTCTTCATCCCCAGCATTCACAACACAGGGTGGTGGCTGCTGCTTTGTGCATGATGCTGCTGGTGGGAGGACTGAGCTGGGTTGGAGGAGAGCAGCTGCTCCCAGTCTTTGGTTGAGAAGTGGAGATGTGCATAAATCCCCACCCATTCAGCATTTAGAGGTGTGGACCCCATTCCTCACCACGTCAAATCTGTCTGCACCCTATGCTGTACCAAAATCATGTGTTCAAGCTTCACAGGCAGCAAAATTTTACTAGAAGTCCTTGACTTGGTCTCACCACACCTTAGCAATGAATTTAGAGAAAGGTGCAGCTTCAATGAGCTGCCAAAAGGAACAGAAATGTGCATAAACCATCTGCCAAGCCTCATCCACAGCCAGGAGACACAGGCAGAGAGTGCAGAGGCATGGGATAGGAGGAGAGGACACTTCTGCCTGCACCTCAAGATCTTCCACACAGCACTAGCACTCTTTGAAGTCTTACCATCAGAGGAATCCAAACAGGATCTTCAGATGTCAGAATTTTCTCTCCTGATGTCACAAGGGAGATCTTGCATATTGTCTTATTGACTTATGTTGCTACAAGTCTCATGAAGATTCTTGCACCACCTCAGCCCACTTCAGCTCATCCTGTAGGAGTGTCTGGCTCCAGCCCTGTCCATGGCTCACAGATGGGACCTGCTGCTGCCACCTCCCAGTTCTGTTTGCCTGGTGAGGGACTGTGGGTTAGTGCTCAGAATTGACAGCATGGCCCACACCAGGGTCCCTCATAGCTCAAACCCTCCCAGAGAAGTGCTCTCGCTCCCTGGAGGCTGGACCCAAAACCCCATCATCTTCAGAACCCAGTGTACCAGAACAGTTCACACACAGCAGCTACAGGACTGCACTTTTAACTCCTTTTCTTTCTACCAAACCAGACAAGAATACCATTTATTCCCCTCCAATTGTCACAGTATGTGGGATTGTGGCCACCTCTGCCATCTCCCTGCTCATAATCAGCTGCTTGGTCTAGTCTCTTGCTTGGTTTTGGGGCACTGCAGCACATGGAGAGGCAACGAGAGGGATGGGCTGCAAAGGATCCTCATCTCACATAACAATGTCCCACTGTGCCACCTCTGGGGTGAGGTGTTTCCTTGTGCCTGGCAGAAGACCTGAACAGTGTCAGTCCCACACAGAGAAGACATTGTGGATGTGACAAGGGGTACAAATAGTCTAACACAGTTGGGTCAACTTCATTTTTCAGTCTTTGGGAAGTGTCAGAATTGAATTTCCAGATACACCACTCTACTGTGGTAAGAGATGTAATGCTTCAAGAACATATTTTCTTTCTTGTTCAGATGCAGAAAAAAAATCCCAAGAACAACCATTCTCATGAGATTTTGCCCAGAATTGGTAGAAACCTCAAGCAAACAATTCTTTTTGTAATATCTCTGACTTCCCTGTTCAGAAGTCTCATGAGGATATTTTCTAGGAGTGTTGAATTTAAAGCTGAGTACTACCTAGGTTAGTTCTTAAATCCAAGTGAGTCCACATTTTTACTTTTTTTCCTCTCCTTTTTGATAATCACTTGGACTACTGAATGAGAGCACTGCTCCCTGCTCTAGTGTTGCTACTTGGTGCTGTGCTTTCAGGACAGCACAAGTGAACTTAAACCAGCTGCAGGGTAAGCACAGCATAGGGCTGCTTCCCTGGTCATATGCAGTGGGAAATGGGAAGTTCGGAAGTTGGCATCCTTTATTCAGTCCTGATTTTTCACAGTTTGGCTGCCTCACCATGATTATACACCATTGGTAAAAAGCAGCATGCTGGCCCAGCATTGCTCTGTAGTGCAGGAGAGCTCAGAGAGCCTGGAATCTGTGAGTGCTTTGACTCAACTGCCTGACAGTCACACCCTCTGGCCTTGGTGTGGGTCTCACTGAAGCCACACTATGGTATTCTTCAAAAGCAAAACCAAAAAAAGCATAGCCATCAGGTATTTTAGTATTTTAAGTTATCCCACCACTAAATCCACCACCTCTACATGGCAGGAACAAGTTTGCAGTGTGGGATTGCCCTGCAGGACTGAATCACCTCCCCCAGCCACCTGTGGCACAAAGAGTGCTGGGGCACCCTCGGACACACAGGATGCATAATCAGGATCTGTAGCTGGTAGTGCATATTGGCTCTAATGGGGAATGTTGGGGAGAAAATGAGAAGAAAAGAGGAGAGAGAGAAAAAAAAGGAAAAGGGAGAGCACAGAAGGCCCTTTGAAGTACAGTAACAAAAGGCTTGGAGACTGTGATGAGTAAAACATCTTGGGGAAAAAATAATTGGAAAGGGAAGACCAGGGTGTAGAAAAGCACAAGGAAGGGGTGGGGACAGGCTGCAGGAGAAAAGGAAAATGAACAGACCTGATTGTTATCTGTAGCTGAGAAACACAGCCTGTCCTGGCTCAGTGCCCGTGAAAGTCCTTGCAATCTGGGCTAATACATTCACAAGCAAGAGACAGGGATGACAGAGAAAGAAGAAAACACTGGATTTTACAAATTTTGTCTCCCAAACCTACTCTAAGGAGAACTTAATGGGACAATGACCATACCCCCAGGAATTAACACTTCCCTGCATCTCCCACTGCTAAAACAGCAACTGAAATTAACTCCTGTAGTCCCAGTGAGCCGCACTGCAAAATAACCGGGCACAAATGCAGCTTGTCCCAGCCATGGCTACAAGGCAGAATGTGTGGTTTAGCACTCCAAAATCTGACTCTTTCGGACAGACTTTCTGTTCGCCGTGGTGCAAAATTCCCCACGTGCACCTCTCCACGCTCCCCCTGTAGAGTATGCGGACTGCAGGTCAAGACCCGCTTCTCAGAAGGGGCATGTACAGCATGTACAATGTAAGGGCTCTTGTCATTATTAGGATCCTCTGTGTCAAGTGTGGTTACATTAGGGAAGAATAATGGCATCACACTTACAGACACGCTCAATCCAATTTTAACAAAACTAATGACTCTCAGTTGGGCAGAAGAGCAGTATCAGATCACTGTTGCTCATTGATACAGACGGACAGAGCATCCTCCCTTTGGTGCTCACCAGAGCCCAAAGGTTACATAGAAGTTTTAAAGATCTGCCTGCAGCCTCCACCTGCAATCAGCACTTTTATCTCAGACATATCTTGTCTCTGTGCCATTTCCTAGAGCTGTCAGGTAATCACAGCTGTTTGTGTTCTCCCAATAGATTTCACGGCTACAAGGCTTCAAAATGAAACAGCCAGGCAATGAGGCATTTCTCTGGAGAAGACATGTCTTGACTAAACAGTTTAAGACTTTTACTCACAGTAGAAGTAAAATGGGGTCTGTACCTGACCAGTCCAAAGCCTGCTCCAGTGGAACAGAAATAAATAACCATTACCCTATGCAAAAAGGAAAGCAGACAGAAATCAAAGAAAGCCTGAGAGGTGAAAGATCAGATCCATCAAAACTTTAGGGCACCAAAGCTGCTGAGAAATTTTGTAAAATACCGATCCTTACAGTACAACCTGGAGAAAAGATTTCCCCAGTTTTTCTGTCAGAGCAGGTGGAAAATGCAGAATAGCTTCAGTTAGGATGCAGACCACTTTAACACCTTATTGATGGATCTGGCCCTGCTGTCAGCTGTGCCTAGAACGCATGAAATGAGAAGTATAAGATGAGGTCCACTGGCAGTAATTGTTTCTGTAATCTTCTCTTAAATCTCTGAGCAGGTCTAGCTCCTTCCTTGGCCTATTCCCCTGACCCAGGGAGCTTGACATGGGGAAATAAGAATACCTTTCCTGCCTCTTCAAGGCAGAATGTTTTGCTAGAGGTATAAATTAGATGAGCAGCCAACAGCATTTGAGGAACTTTTTCCTGTGGTGCTATACTTTGGACATCATGGACTTTGGTTTTCAGCCTTGAGGTCTTTAGAAGACAATTTCCTGCACAAAGGCAAATGGCAAGAGTGACAGCCTGGGAAAAGGAAAGTTACGAAGCTCATTTATCACCATGGAAATGCCTGAAGGGTAAAGGGCTGTATCTAAACTAGTCTCACCTTCAAATTGACCAGGAGGAGAGGTTTGGGACAGAGTGGCATTTAGATGTTTCTAGATCTGCCTTACACATCTGACCATTTCAAGTGACTGTGTGGTCAGATCAGTCGTGCCTGGCATGTATAAAGCTTTAAGCAGTGATTTGATTTCCTGCTTTCTTCTATCAGAAATCGGGATTTTCTCCAGCAGTCTTCTGGGAGTCACTTGGAACGGTCAGAGGGGTTAATCAGACCCTGGAGCTGGGATGTTGCTACAGAGTAAGGTGTAAGGAAATACAAAACCAGAGCTGTGCTCATATTTATCTAGGAAAGATTTGTCCTGACAGGGAAAAACAGGTTTAAAATATAGTAGAAACAAACCACCTGAAAAACGTTTAGGAAAAACCCCCCGATATATTACTTTCACTTGATGTATTTGAAATGTCTGAGAGCAATGAACTGGCACTTGGCTCAAATGGAAACAAAAAAGGAAAATATCTCACACAGGGGGAGTGGGGAAGGAATAATACTGATGCACATGTTATTCTCTGAGTGTAAACCTACTTCACACTCCCATAAGTTAACACACCCTCTATGCAAACATCATTACTCTGAAAGGGGGTTATTTATGTTCATATAAAGGGAAAACTTCTGTTGCCCAGAAAAAAAGAAAAAAAAATTAAACCAGATCTGACACAGTCTGTTGAAAATGGCAAGAATAGAGAACACAAGGCAGTCTTGGTGATAATTTTACTTTTTCATTACAAGCCATTATCCCTACCTTCCCTGAGATGCACATGCTGCATACACAAAATGGCTGTGCATGGCCATGGGTTTGAGGGTGACATCCTAGAAGCTGTGAAGAGGCAATGGATAACTAATAAAGAAAAAAGAAAAAAAAAAACCCACACTTGTGGCACAAAACCTTCAGCTCACTGCTAAGCAATTTTTATCAGCAAAAAGAATACATACAGCTCATGCTTACAGTGCCTCTGTAATTCAAGAGTGGAGATTAGGTAAAAAAAGGAGTAATCCACTAGATAAATGTTTACTTCTTTTTCTCTCCAGTAACCCCTGTGGCCCCAGGTTGGGGGGAGCCCCTTCTGATAGGTAATGGAAGTGGTGCTTCCCTCTCCGTTGCCGACAGCTCGGTGAGGTTCAGTGCTATCAGCTTGTGCAGGCAGCAGCCTGTTTGATATAACTGCTTCCCACTGCACAAAGTGGCCAGGTGCTGTGACAGCTCGGTGGAGTTCTCCAAGTCACTCCGGCAGGGTTTTTCTACCATTATCCTCCCACAGCCCTTGGGAATATGATTTATTCATGGAGCATCACTGAAGGCATCTTTCTACGGCATATGGAGTTAAAGTGTCCTCTTCACAGAGCTGCCTGGGGACAACTGTGGAATTTGTACAGACAATCCCACTAGGTAGTCAATCTTGTAAAAGCACTGATATTACAAAGTAAATATAAGTGATCTATTTGTTTAAGGTTATTACTGTGACCGACAGGGTATTAAAACAATCTTTCTGCTGACAAAAGGTATCAGGCCTGCACTCCCATTTGATGTTCCTAGGGTTGCTTTTCTTCTTTCTTTCTCAGCTGCCGAGCTTTGGGGTGTTCATCAAACTTGACTGATATGGAGATCGGAGCGCACCACGCAACCAGTCCATTGAAATTCAATTCAGATATGGGCTTAAATTATAAAAAGAAACCTTAGCTAGTAATAACACTTTGATGTGCAGATACATGAAAGTTTTAAGTTCTCCTTTCTTCTGAAACAAATCAGCTTCAAGTCATGCTATTTGATTCATATTTTATCTTTTAATACATCCAAAGCACGAATATTAAACATTGCCCTCTGTGGTCAGGAAACTTAGAGTGGGTGATGTATGAAGGCTTCCATTTTATCCTTTTATCGAGGCTGTATATGGACACTTCCCTGAGACACAAATACACTGCCCAATATTCAGAGCAAAAAGGTCAGTTACTTTAGACTTGGCCCCTTTTCAAAACAATTCCATTTCTCTTGGAACTGGAAATTTCAGCTAGGAAAGGACATCGACTTCCTGGATGCATTTTATATTCTGGCAGCAGACAGACCTAGGGAAGAAGTCAGTCCTGGACACAGAGCACCCAGACAGCACCTTACAAACTGTGCCTCACTCTCCTGTCCACTTTCTATTCTGAAGCACACAGTCCTATGCAATCCACTGTTTGCTTCTTTATCTATTTTTGTTTTATTTATGTTTATCTTGTAAAGTTCAATTATGCTGTAACATCTCTGATCTGTTGTACCAAACCCAAATCCTCACCCACCCCAGGAAGGGGCACAAACATTCATTGTCCCATACGCATGCCAGCCTCATTTTCCTCCTTGGGATCTGCCAGGATCCAACAGCAGGAACATCGGTCTTGCTCTTACAATGCCCAAGGATAGCACTAACCCTAAACTTATCAGAGCAATAATTAACTATCACCTGACTATGATGCACAAGTGTATGTGAGAATCAAGCTTCATTCAAACTTTGAGGCTCTTACAGAATCCTATAAATGACATGTTGAGTCTCTACTTCACTACTTCTAACCCTTAGCCCCAATTTTAGCTTTAAACCCAGCCCAGGAATAGCTCTGTGCCCCCAGGTTCAAACATAAGGCACTCCTTCATACTGGCACTGACCTTGTTCCTAGCATGATGACTGTGACAGGATTCAGGAATAAACATAGCTTATCACTTATGCTAACTAAAACAATGTCTTTAATTCTAAAGGGTTTGGGGTTTGGTCAGAATTAATATGCCAGCACAAGGAAAGGACTGAAGAGATAGATTTATGTTTCATACCTTCAAGGGCTGAGGTAGAGACCTGTGCCCACAGGAGTGCTGGTTTCCTGCTTAGCAATACCTAATAAATAAATACACAATGGCCTTTGCCAGGCCACGGGAGCCTCAGAGATGCCTTGTGCACAACCCTCCTCAGGGCCATAATTCCTGGCTTTTAAGATTACCTCAGTCGAAAGCCAGACACATAACCTGTGACAAGTTGCATCATCAGGGAACCAGCCCTCACTTTGACCTGTAAGGATCTCTAGACATCAGCCCCAGTTCTTTGGTGTTGTGTCCCCAACCATGTGAAGGCCATGTCTGAGACAGCCGACTTCATCCTTTACCCAGCCAGGGACTATGCTAACAACTAAATGTCATGGTCCATCCCATATCCTTGGCACTGTGTATTTTACAGTATAGATACAGCCAGACATACAGCAATAAATATTACTGTGCAGGCCCCACGAGCAGAAAGCATACTTTTTATCCCACTACACCTCTGCCTTTACTGCAATGACATAAATAACTTTTCTAGATAAAATACAAGTCATTCAACACTCAAGCAGCAGTCTTAGAATCATAGACTCATAGAAAGGTGAGGGTTGCTCTGCTTTGGAATTAACATATACTGGATGTTGGGGGTTTTTTTGAGAATATGACCCAACATTGTAACACATACACAAGTTAGAATTAGCATTCAGGGTTGTGCAGCTCTGTGTTGGTGAGCTATGGTTAGGTGTTAGTTGGTAAACTAGGACACAGCGACAGCACAAGCATTTCAGTCACAGGAGTCTCATTTCTTACATGACTCACTATAATGTGCATGATGTTAGCAACATCAAACCCAGTCAAAGCCTAAAGACTTTTCAGGACTCCTTCCAGTCCTAGTTGTCCAGAACTGGAGTTCCCAGAACATGATGAAATCCTAACTCAGTAGCAGCAGCATCTCTAGTTCAATGAGTTGTTAACACATAGTCCTCCTCAAAGACTCTGGTGGCAGAAAGAATCCCTAATTTTTTAACAGTTGGTTTCCCATGCCTCACTGAACCATGCAGAACTATGTGGTTATATCATACGCACCTCAGGACATAACTTTGAGCAATGTGATTTAGCTAATTTCAGAACTGCCTCTGCTTTCATTGTAGAGTTGAGACAGATGGCTCCAGACAACCCTACTAGCCTTAACTCTGTGAGCCTGCACATAAACTCACCTGGCACCTGGGTTTCTAATAGCAGCTAAGGAATCAAATTATGAAGCCCTTTATCTACCAGCCCCATTCCTGGAAGAGTTCAAGGCCAGGCTGGGTGGGACTTTGAGCAGTCTGGTCTTGTGGAAGGTGTCCCTGCCCATGGCAGGGGGGTTGGAACTGGATGATCTTTATGGTCACTTCAAACCCAAAGAGTTCTGTGATTCTATGATACCTGACCATAATGCTGGTGAAAGCCTTGGTGAGTCCTGTGTGGGCCAGGCCTGTAGAAGAATTAACCCATACTATTTCCCCAGGCTGACATTTGAATTCTGTGGGCTCTGAAAGTAAATTTATATATCCACATAACGAAAGAAAAATAAGCCCTTTTTTGCTTCCATGTTATAACCCTTTCATTTACTTTTTTCTAGAGTTTTCTGAAGTCCTTGCCTATATGCTTCTGGCTTGATAGGGGTTTTTTGGCTGTCTGCGTTCAAGCTTTCCTCCTGGGCTCAGTCCATCCCCTGTATCTTTTCCATTACTCCCCAAGGGAGAGGCACTGATCTCTCTCTTGTGCCCAGCCTTGAGCGTGATGGTTCCCTGTCCCTTGCCATTGCATGTGCAGTGTTCCTCTGAGCCACACTGCTGCTCTCTGCTTCAACTCCCTCACCCAAGATACAGAAGTGTATACTACTGGCTTTACCCTTGTGCCTATCCTTTTTGAGAAGATCAAGGCTTTAATTTTTTCCCAAAGTCATCTTCTTTTCTTGAGAATGAGAGCAAGGAGAACCTTCATAGCTTTGTAAAAACAATTAAGAATTATAGCATTTAGATGGCATTTGAATAAATGGTGAAAAACTTGGAAGTTACAAGTCAACTCCAATGTAATAATCAAGTGACATTGGGATGTCTGTGATTTAATTTTCTCTCTTGATGCTGCATCTTTTAATGGAGGAAGACTGTCCTCTTCAGAGTGAAATCAGCTCCCGCCTCTGCTAAAATTCAGCCTGGTGCAGAGCTGGTCACTGTGTCCTTCTCAGCTCAATTGGAATGGGGGCTTACACAGTGCCCTTGTTGAGGACTCAGGGATGTGTCACGTGAGAAAACCCAGCAAGGATTCAGGGTTCCTGCACTCCCGTGTGTCCCCAGGCACAGTCCATTGAAAAGCAGCAAGTGGGACAAGGGGAAACTAAATGCATCTTGGTCCCAGCAGATCAGGTCTTTCACCCTCTGGAGCATCATCCCTCATTTATGCCTCAATGCACAAAATCTAGGTTGGCCAGTTACAGGTACCTAAGCCACCAGCCACTCATTCCAAGCTGCAGCTGTGGCTCAGGTTAAATTTCCTGCCAAGTGTTAACTGTAATTTAAATTTCCTACACTATTTAAGCTGAGCAATCTGTACTTCAGATCTCTTGAGCACTAATAAAACAGTTATGAGAAAATTCAGGATAAAAGGTTAAGCCCATAAAAATATGCAACTCATTTATAAAAATAACTCCATCAGGTTTTCACAGAGTAGGAAGACAAAGGTGTTAATTTCTGCATTTGTAATAACCTTGGGACTGCCACTGGTAAAAGTCACTAGAGTAGCCACTCTTTGCTAATTGGCTGCCCTAAACTTTTCAAAATCTGTGACAGAGAAGAAGCCAGAGAAGCAGCTTGGGAGACATTCATGGCCACCTCTTGGAGCTCACCCCCTCATGCAAGGCTCAGTACATGACCCTTTCCCAGCAGGATCATCTCACTTAGCAGGGTGGGCCATGTTCACCACTTGGAGATGCTCTTTGCGGTGTCACAAAGTCCCTGTTTTCCCTGACCATGGCAGCACCACCTGTGGAAAACTCTACAAGGCATCTGAACCACCCCCAGTGTCTTCTGTCAGCTGGCATAACTCAGTTTATATCTCCTGCGCCTGGGAGAACCAGTTAGCTCAGATACATCCCCTTGGCATTGTGGACAACCTGAGTAGGGTAGAAGGAAGCTCTCTCTTGCCTCTCGGTGGGGAGAATCAAGGCTGCCAATCTTATGAGGTGAAATTAATTAAACACAGTTAAAAGATTCCACTGTCATTTATTTTAAGAGTAATTTTATTATTAGCAGCTCCTTTTTGGGCTGAGATTGTGAAAAGGCTGGTGTGTGTTAGCTGCCCAGCAGATATATAAAACCAGTGGGGTCTAGGGACAGCTTTGAAGTCCTACTAAAAACCTCTGTCTTTTGCTATTGCTCTAAAATACTATGAAAAAATGTTTATGTAGTTCCTCAGGAGCTCAGAAATAATTTTAAAATAAATCAGCTTAAAATAAACCCAATAATTCCTTGTTATATGTGCTACTATATTCATCCTCATATAAGCAGCTTTTCTCACTAAGCATTAGCTTGTATTTGCGTATCAATTCTAGGAAGACTGGTTTCTTTCCATCTAGCAGACTTTAAAGCCTTTTACTCTGCAGTGTTTGCTGGACAGTCAGGTAAATACAAAGCAAGCATCCTTCTAGCTCATTTCTGCTGATTACCCTGCTCTGCCTTGGATTTCCTTCCCACTTGTTCTGCAGGCCTAACCTTTTCTGGGAACTGTCTTCATTCTACACAGCAGCACAGCACCAGAAAGTTGTTTTTAAAAGTTTTGTTTTGTGGAGAAAAAGGATGCTGCACAGCTGTTGCTCATGGTATGTGATGTTACTCCATAAGCAGACCTGGGGTTGCCTTCAAATGTGCAGTCCGGGGTCTTTACTTAGAAGTATACAAATTTACATCAAAATCTATGTTGCTATGAGCAGTGATAACCACTGCAAGAAAACCCAGCATCAGGCGCTTCTTGCCTGTTCTACACCTTGGTCACACACTACAACCCCTCAAAGCTCCAAGCTATTTATTTAGTTTTACTCTGATATAATTAACTTCTATGGTTGGTCCAACATCTTATCCACGCTTACTTGTCACAAACTACATTTTAATAGAAATCACCTCTCAAAGCAATAGCTTAATGGAATGGAAGAGTGCCCTCTGCCCCGCAGCCTGTCCAGGGAGAAGGGGGCAGGCACCCATCACCCACGGCCACACAGCCACTGTGGCCACTGTGGCAAGTGAGGAGTCATCAGATGGGAACAAGCTGTGGCTGATGCCAGTGGGAGATTGATCAAGTCCCAAGAAAACAATGCCTCATTCAAACCACCATAATTTAATGTAAGATAGCTCATATAAGATAGGCTGGCAATCCTCTAAGATACATTTTGGTTTTTTCCTACTTTTGTTAAAAACGAGAGCAGAAGCAGTAGAGTGCTTCAAGCATAAGCATATCCTGTGTGAATAGAAGTAGCAATAATGGTACTTAGCCTTTATGTATTAGCTTTTCATCTGCAGATTTCAAAGCACTTCCACAAAAGGACATTAGTGTCATTCTCCATGTACTCCTGAAAGGAGAAGGGACATGACCAAGCCCACCAGCATATCCCACCAGTCTCCTACGACTGCCAGATCTCATGCTGTCCTCCCCACCACTTGTTCTGGTGTGCTTGACATGTACTGGGTTTCTTCTCACCACCCCCTTTCCCAGGTGCCTCAGGAAGGGACCAGCGCTGAGTGTATGGCAGCAACCTCTGTGTGGGAGCTGCTGCCAGGGATCTCATGCAGGTTGGTGCAGGGAAAGGGCTCTCTCCAGGCAAGGGCATTATCCTAACTTCTCAAGGTGGGCAGCCTGAAGAGCTGTTTCTCTGCCTCCTGCTGGTAAAAAAGGAATCAGCCAATTAGTGCAGTGCTAATAAAACACACCTCCNGAAAGACACAGGGGAAAGAGAATAACCTAGCTGGTTTTTACTATGTGGGGAGCAAGGGATACTCTCAGAGCCCTCTTGCATTCATTCCTTCAGCAACCACATACTTTGTGGGGTGTTGAAACACTGCCAGGCAGGGCAGTCATATTGCAGTGAGTTTTGTACCTGCCTGCAGGTCTTTCACACAGACAGATTCCTTAAAGGTGTCTTGAGACAGTGAAAGGCTGAAGAGCTGATGCTCAAAAATATTTTAAGGTGAGCTGTGGTACTGAACGAGCAAAGAGCATCAGGGAGCCCCTGGCAGCTGCAGGAGAATCTAGACCTGTTCTTTACAGGGCAAAAATGCATCTTCTGTGTTTTGTCCTCGTGCACTGCAAATGTTGAACAACATCAGCATTTCCATGGAGATGGAGGCATTGCATATTGCTGAGGCAAGGATGTGAATTTAAAACAGAAATATGATGGATCTCCAAATGCTGCTCAGGAGGCAAGGCACTGTTGTGCTAAAATGTGTGTTTTCCAGCCCTTTGCCATGCCCATGGAGGGCTGCCACTGTTAACTCCTTCAGTTTCAAACCCAGTAGGCACCACAACAGTGAACAGCCTGCCACAGCTTAAAATCGATTCAGAGACAGCAAGGTACTTGTCTGCCTGATCACACAGCCCCAGTTTTCACATGATAAATCATTTCCATGCCAGTGTGGCAGAAAGTGCTCCCCCTGCAAGGTATTAGGGAGCTTCAGTACCCCTAGGAAATGAGAGTTTTATCCTGGAGGATAAAACCATCACATTTTGGATTTGCAGAAGAATTTAACATGAGTTAACAAAAATACGCATTTTTATTAAAATATATATATGTTAGCCTTTCATTTACTGCCAGAAAATGCAAGAAAAACATGTTATTTCAGCCAAATAAATATTTGAGGCCAATACTTTTTCCTTTTACATCTCCTGCCTGCAACTCAATACTTAAACTGTACTTGAAACCAGGAGAAAGCAGAAAGACCCAGGAAGGTGACTTGGCAGGTGTTTTCAGTTACTACTAGCTGAAGGAACCCTTTCCTCAGATAAAGGTCTTTTAAGTTTTTTTATGAATGGACAATCTCAGAAATATTAAAAGCAGGGTGTATTGTGCAGAAGAAATCTCAATGTACCACTGTGGAGATGCAGGCAGCCTCACAAAAGCCTCACCTGAATGGGCTCGGAGCAGCGAGCCAGGAGAGCACGTGGGTGTGATGCCTGGGAGAGAGACGTGGAGGCAGAGAAGGTGGGCATCTCTACAGAAATAAGACAGAATAGTCGCTGCAAGAAGCCACTGAGGATTTCTGACTCAGCAGGGAACTGATGTGTTTGCTAAACCCATCACAAGAAATTCAGTATGGTGGGAGGCAAGGAGAAGTCTCTCTCTCCCTGGGGTCTCTGCTTTCCTGGAGGTCTGGCTGGGGAAAGGACCCTCTGCTCCTCTGCTGCCAGTGCATTCCAGCCCCACAGCCCCACCTGTCACCCAGAACAGGCTGCCCAAGCCCAGGGGGCCACCAAGGAACCAGCACTGCCATGAACACCAACACTAGGAAAGTTTTTAATTTATTTGCAAAGATCTGAATGCCTTGTGAGTGTTATTATGAAATAACTTTCTTTTATTTAGGATTACAGTTGAAGGGAGTGAAAGGGGGAATTGGCAAACCCCATGTGCTGCCTTTCTGTGTATGATAAATAAATAAAGTCTAGCCCAGCAATCTTTGGGGCTCAGCCACCTTTGGTCCTCTCAGAGCAGTGTGCCTGAAGCACTACCAGCCTTTCCTGGCCCTCAGATCACAGCAGCTTTCCCAAACCACTGCCTCCTGCTCTCCAGGATGCCCAGCTACATGGTTCTGTCCCCATTTCCCCTGTCTGATTGCAGATGTAAGATGTGACACCATTAATTGTGTGGCAGCAGGACAAATGCTTGTCTTTCACTGCTCTTCAGACACCAGAGAAAAAGAAGCATTTTACATATTCTTGATTAGACAAATGGTCCACCGAAGGCAATATTCATTAAAATTCCATATACATAAGAATCATTAAAACACAGAGCTGGCTTGTCCACACATACAAATTTCCCAGAGTTAAATCATGGAATTTTAACACTTAATGATGTTAGAACAAAAAGTTAGTCATGGCAACAAACCATCAAAAAAGTACTTCAGGCTTGAAATTCACTGTAAAACTATTGCTTGATTACTGGGTTGTTTGTTGTTTTTGGGTTTTTTCACTCTACCTACAATGTCTGGAAACCACAGACTGAAAATTTCTTATTGTTGCAAATAAACACAGTGTGTGGGAGGGATAGAACAGAAAAGCACCATTTGGCATGAGACTTTTGGAAGAGTAGGGATCACACCAGACATGCAGATGATGCCAGCAAGAAGCACGAGGATTTGTGGACCTCCCTGCTCATGGAGTCAGCCTTTGCCATCTCAGCAGGCATGTAGTATGACCTCCATAAACTGATCTAGATCCACCTTAAAGTTATTAAGATAAAGACGTTTTCTCTGCTAGGACATTAGGATACCATTCTTATTGTCCTTACTCTTCTAATAGTCTGGGATCCTTCGGGTAATTTCCAGCCTATGTTTAGACCAGTTTACATCCCACACCTAAGTTGCCCTTCAGATCAAATATCCTTGAGGACCATTTCCTGAATACTGTATTTGCCATGAGCATATCCCTTCTCAGTTCGTGTTTTACCAGACTAACCACAGACCCTTTGTTGCCTTCTCAAATGGCAGCTCTTCCTGTCCACAAGCAGCTGTAATAAAAACTGGGGGCTGCAGGCATCTCTTCTGGATGCTGGTTATCAGACCTACATGTTTGCCATCTGTAGGATGAGTATGGATTTGAAGGATGTCTAGGAGGTCAATGCTGCCAGTAGCTTGAGGGACTTTGGTGGTTGAGGTAGGTACTGATTTGTCACCCCATTGTTTTTGGCAAATGTTTTGTGTCTGTGGGACAGGATGGGCTGAAAGTGCAAGTTCCACTACACAGATCTCTACCACCATTCATGTGGGCTCTCCCATTTCATGCCTCCCAGGCTGCTGGCTTGGCCTTCATGTGAGCAAAGTTTAGGTGCACCACTGAGATATTCTGTATCTCAGGGAAGATCTGGATGTGACAGAAGGATTCAACATAACGCAGGTTTCAGAGCAAGTGACAGGAGTCTTAAAATCCAAGCAGAGCATAAACATACAGGGTTAGCATCATCAAAATGAAATTACCCTCTCCTTATTGTTCTTTATAGACTGCATATTGACCATGAAAATGAACTGCTTTCTGTAGCATGTTCAATTAACTTTGGGAAACTTCCTTAAATCAAATTGGAAATGTTTTGAGATTTCTCAGGAGAATAAATGAGAAATAAATAGCAAAGCAGCATTTCGCTGAAGTGTCTAGTCACCAGTCATCATTAGATCTGACAGACAGAACAAGATGTTTAGAAAACTCATTGAATATGGTCTGTTATCTAGCTATGTATCAAGGCTTTTATCTGACATATCTCTGGTCTTCTTTATATAAAAAGAACCCTGTTGTATTTGCAACAAAAATATCTGTTAATCCTAAGGACCTCGTTGTCTACAGTATGTTGCTTCTGAGCACTACAAAATTTATTTCATAGCACCATAGCTCTCTGTTTTAATATTGCTGTGAAAAATTAGGAATGTTGCAGTTTGTCTGGTGAAGGGCAGACAAAAATCTGCTCTTATTTATACTTGAATAAATCTAAAACAACTGTTGACTTAAGCTGCTCATCTAGATACCCACTGCTGTATACTAGAGGAGAAACTCATCCACAGAATGCTCATTTTTTTCCATCACGGCTGTCCCTGCATGGCTGAGCCCAGGGTCCTGATGAATAATGTACAAAGATTTTGAAAAAGTCATTTTCCTCCAGTCTAGATATTCAGCATTGCTCTGACCCTGACTCCAGCTTTTCTCTGCTGTGTTACAGAGACTCAGAATCTTCAGACAGCTCTTCCCCAGGTAAAGGCTTACAGGCCATGACCAAAGCACTTTAGCTCCATCTGGGTAAATTATACCGAGCTCTTGGCATGCTCTAAGCTTTTCCAGACTTCAGCTCATTCTTCCTCTATTTCTCTGTATCCCTTCCAATTTATCAGCATACTTTTTAAACTGGAGATCCAAGAAGTGATCAGTTTGTTCCAGTAAAGCTCTTGCTAATGCCTCCTAGAGTGCTAATTTCCCTTCCTGCCTCTCATCAGTATTTTCTTCACATGCAGCCGTAGATTACTTTAGCACTTTAGCCACTTGACTAGTCTGGGATCCCATCAGCAGCCAGCTATCCACCATAAAACAATTTCTTGGCCATTGCTTGCTGAAATACAGTCCTGAGTCCTGTCACTGGTATCTGCACAAAAGTATTCCAGCTATGCAGTTCCATCTCCAGCACTTCAGCTCACCATTAAAAGGCACAGCACTCAAGGGAGCCCAAGCTGCTGTGGCACTAGATAGCTCAGAAGGGCTGCCCTTTATCTCCCTCCCCCACACAAACCTTTTGCAGTCAGGTCCACTGGGATGTATTTGCACCCTGGCTGCGGGGAATGTGGATGAGATCAGTACCATGAGCAGGCACCTTGTGAAATCCCAGTGAGCACACTCCACTGGGAAACTGGCTTCCTGAATATAATTATTTTCTGAGATCTGTACATCAGCTCATTTCTAAACCTTTTGATAGGGGTTTGTATTGCCCTTGTATACAGAAATGGTTGGGGGGTTTTTTCGGCAGAATGGCATCCATTATCAAATGAAATGCCTTGCAGTGTCGAATTTGGCAATGCTGTTACTTTTATCAGTCAAACTGCATCTCAAAGAAAACGCAATATCAAGTTCAACAGAAAAACTGCTCTGCACTCATTTGCTTATACATACAAAAAAGCAATCAATCTGCAAAACCTTGGCAAATAAAAAAATATATTCAGTTATTTAAATTTTCAAAGAGAAATCTTTTGTTCATCCGCTTTGCACTATTCCTGAAAACAGAAAGGTTTTTACTCCTTCCTGATATTCAGCAACTCCCATAAAGTCTGAGACAGCCAATTTCACTCTCAAGCCATTTAAAGCAGATGGATTGTAGTCATGCACAAAACTCTCTAATGAATAAGTAAAACTACAGTTACTTATTATATTATATAATAGCCATTTGTAAAGAACTGATCATTGAAGCAGTTGAAGTTTTCAGCTTCTCTCTGCCTTGCTTTATTTAATTGCCTTTGTCTGCCTGGGTTTTGCTGGGCATTTACTGCCATCCAGTGCTTCTCTGAGATATGACTCCACCAACCCACTATTAAAAGCTACTACATTTTGCTTTTGCATTTTGTACCCAGAAAGTGTTCAGGGTGTGTGCTGCTTCTGCTTGCCTGAAAAATAAAGCTCCATACTTGAAAAGCATCCATCTTCCTGGAATAATTTTTTTATTTATTTTTAATTTTTGGACAAAATCCACACATCATAAGATCTTCCTATGTTTATGCAATGTGTAAGAAACTTTAAATAATAAAGATTTTAATTCTAAAATATCCAAAATTTTCGTATTTTCATGAAATGTCGAGTGAGGTTCATAATGAAGAGTCCATGTAGCAAAAACCCCACTGGTACTCCAATATTAAACTCATTTTAATAAGATAGAATGTCTTAATTCTGCAAGGAATACACTGTCTAGGAAAGGCCAAAACTGTTACTTCAGATCTTATGAGGAGACAGAGAGAAGATGGACCGAGTAAAATAAGAAGTTTAGGGCTATGAGCTGAGGAATAAGGCTCAACCCTGATCCTGGCCAAGTCATTCAGATCACGTTTTGGAAACTCTGTACATTCCTTGTTTTGGCTGGGTATGAGATACCTAAATGTATCCAGACATCCTATTTGTACCAGCTAGTAGCATTTCCCTTGTTGCAACAATATAATACATTGTGGTAAAAATGTATGTAAGGAGAAATGTCTGTTTGTGTATTTATTGTGATTTCTATTTTACTTTGTATGGTGTTTTAGAGAAGACGGGACTTACAGCACTTAACCACTGTTTTTATTGTGTGGGAGATCAAAGACTGCAAAGGCTGCCCAGAGAGGTTGTAGGATCTCCACCCTTGGCTGACTGGGCATGATCCTGAGCAACCTGCTGTGACTGACCCTGCTCTGAGCAAGGGATGGACTAGACAGTCCTCTCAGGTGTTTCAGCAGTTTGTGGTTATGTGGTACAATATGTAGCTTTGTCCTGAAACAAAATGTTATGTAGACACAGGAAAATACAATACACATTCTGTCATGAGCTAACCACTTTTCTCCTTCTATTAAGATAAGGAATCTCTCATGGTACAGCAACTCATAATAGCATTCATGAATATTACACAATTTTATTTCCAATATATTAAAATGTTTCAGCACATGCTTAAGTATCAGAATAACCCTACTGTGACTGATACTCAGATTTAGACTAAACACGTGTTAGATGAACACATAAACTTTACCTCTTTTAACACAGTCATTGCTCTGGTACCTTTATTCCAGACCACAGAGCTGGCTAGGAAAGGGCAAAAGGAAAATTATATGTATACTAGAAGTTAGTGTGTTCAGTTGAGGCAGAAGTGAACAGAGAAACTGAGAGCCCAAAAAATGGAAAACCTGGCCCAGAAAGCACTTTCTGATACAAACATTCATTCCCCATGTAAAACTTCTAGCACATTCAGTTGAGCTGCTCCATATATCCCAGCCAAGTTTGGCCTCAGACTGGAAACACAGGGGATTTTTTTTTCTTCTACAGCTGCATTTAATCAGGAAAGTTGGCATATGTGAAGCCCCTCAGCTATCCTGATCCAGCTTTCCTGACCGTCTTGTCCTTGCACAGCACAGTACCCCAGAGGTCACCCCATCCCAGCAGCACACACTCCCTGAGCACCAAAGCCTTCATCTCCTCTTATATCCATGCTACATATACACCTCCCCCAGCTTTCCCTTTCTCCTTGAGTAGAAGTAAAAAGCCTCCACAGTGCTCAACTGCTTGACAGGACAAGGGTGGTTTTCAACTAAAAGAGGAGAGATTTTAAAATTACATATAAGGTAGAAATTTTTTATTATGAGAGTGGTAAAACACTGGCACAGGTTTCCCAGAGGGGTGGGAGGTGCTCCATCCCTGGAAACATTCTAGGACAGGCTGGATGGGGCTCCAAGCAACTTGATCTAATTGAAGATGTCCTTGCAGGAGGGTTGGACTAGATGGCCTTTAGAGGTTACTTCCAACCCAAACTACTCTCTGATTCTATGATGTGAACACTCACATTACTGCACACACCTGAGCAGAGGGGCTGTATTGCCCTTTGCTTAGTTGCTGTCCTACAGCAGCAGGAGGCTACAAGGAACTGCTGAATGCAATGTGTCAGTATTAGATTTTGTGCTGCAGTGTTATATTTTATTTAAAAATAATGTTAATTAAAAATCTTTGCCTCGATTTATCTCTATGATGGAGAATTTCAATAGAACTTCTAGAAAAATTATTTACCTCTTTATCATTGTCTATAATTTTGCATTTCTTACATAGTTGTGATTCAAAGAGGTTTAATCTGATTCACTTTGTTTTATAATTGATTCCAAATCCAGATGTTTTTGCACCCTTCAAATGCCTCAAACAGTGATGGCACAGAAATGAAGATCTATTCTAATAACAAAAATAAACTTATCCCAAAGACTTCCAGCCCCTTCTAAAGCCAAAGACTAAAATCACAAAAATCTCAACCAGGATTTTGCTGAGAACTTCTATAGGAGACCTGAACCCTGGGGAGAAAGCCGTGGTTTTTAATCCTTAGCAGCAAACAAAGCAACTTAGTATTGGATTTCTTCTTTTTAATTACCTCTCTCTATGGCTTAAAAAAATCTCACAGACACAAACAAGAAATAGCTTGAGTTTTGTGATTCCCAGGGGTAGGAGGAAGCTTGTTTGTTGGTCTCACATTTTTTTTAAGCAAAAGCTAGAGTCTGATCCTATGGCTGGATCCACCAGCAGCTTTTCTACCCTCATGGGCCCATGTATGTCAAAATTATGTTCTTAATCCTAGCCTGGCCCCAGCTTGTCCCAAATGGAAGTACTGAGATCCAAATAAGCTTTGATACTGCTCTACTCAGAGCTTTAAATGAAAGACTGATCATTTTTAAGCTTATTTAAAAGTACTGAAAAGAATCTGTACCATACTGAATGCTGAAATCACAGCGAACCACAAAAGAATGGGTTTGCTTTTGACACGTCAAAAGAATGAGTTCTTTTTTTCCCACAAGAGTCTGTAAAACTGGGAGAAGAGAGACTTCTTTGCCTTTCTGGTGAGTGTTAACTTCACAAGATCATTTTGTAAGGCATTTCTTCGAAGTTTCATCTAACCTGTTCCTAGATGTCTGCACTATCAGTGTCTCAGCTCCCTATTTCACCATGGCTCAGTCTGTTCTTCGTATTCTGAGGTTTGTCACAGTATGTAACCTACTTGTTTCCACGCTTAGTTTCTTCTACCACCTCTGAAGAATTCTTGACCTTATACACCAGCTGACAAGGAAATAGAGGCTATGAGGCTATCCCACCAACATCCCTTTACAACAAGTTTCTTCATGAGCTCTTTGTCATGTTTACCCAAATTTTAAATGCTCTTTGGTTTATGTTTTCTTCATGCTTTTAGAAACCTTGTGAATCATGTCAATCCCTCTCCCTGCATTTTAAATTTTGTTTCTGGATCTGAAATGAGGTAAATATGTGATGGGTGCTCCACAGCCTTGGCAGACCTGGGCATTAAAACAAGTGAAGTAAAAGGAAAGAAAACTTGCTTTGGGATTAGCCATTTGCTTGCTTCCTCTGTGATTGTACACAGAAATCTCTTTAGTCATTTCATGGTGCCTGATTTGGCGTAAATCCCACCAAACCTAAAGTTATCAATTGGGTCCTGTCTAACATGAGAGCAACCTGGGAGTCAACACAGCTACTGAATATCACAGGTAAATTCACCACATAGAAATGTGCTGGGTTGTATGAGCCTCCTTTTTCAAGATGTGAATATGATGCCGTTACTAAACATGTCTATAACAATCCATCAGGAGCTTTCTATCAAAAGCACGTTTTGATTCAGAACTGCTGTGGGTAAATGACGGGAGATGTAGTTCCACCAAAGAGAGGATCCTTGGGCTGTCAAACCTTCAGGTGTTCCCAGGAGGCTCAACAAGAACTCACAAGATGTTGGGTTGAGAGAAAGTAAAGTTGGTTGCTGTCTAATTGGCATTCCTTCTCCAGGATTTTTGTCTCTGAGTTAGCAAAGCCAGAAGACTAATGCTACAGGGGAAAATGGGAGAAAAGGGAATGTAAACTCATAGCTCCATGGACTGCAGCTTCAGGAACGGGTCTGTGCTATAGATTACAGCTTGAAGCAAAAACATCTAGATGGTTCCAAATTAGATAGTGTTTTTTGAACAATTTGTTCAGATTTTTATGTGCACTCACGTGAATATTCAAGCTTGCATCAGGACAAAACAACAAATGTTGAAGAAATCATTTTTCCCCTGGGATGAAAACCTAATTTCTACTTGGCTGTAGAAAATAAACAATCCACAGTAGCTTAGAGGCTTAATTAAAAGACGACTATACCTGTGGTAAAAACTGGCAAGCATCGACTATTTAATGGCTTCTGTGAGCAATAAAAAAGCCCCGAAAAACAAAACTCAAACCTACTTGACTTTGCAGTGTAAAGAAAAAAGCAATTCTGAAGAGCAGCTGGGCTTTGGGAACATGACCTTTGCTGATAGCACCCTTGGAGATAAACAAGACTTAGGCAAGCACTTAAGTGATGCACAGGATGGAAAAAGTTACCTTAACGAGATGTATTTTATAGAGCTGTATGTTTTTACTACCACGTTGCAACTAAGAGCTCATGAAAAACAGAAGTAGAAGTGCTTTTGAGATGGTGGAAACAAAATTTATTGCCACCACTGGTCGAAGGGCAAAGGGATATGAGACAGTTCCCCTGCACCTGCTGTGCAGACTGGGAGCTGCTGTGCAGTGATGCAGCTGGGCACCTTGTGGGAAACGCAGTAATGCTCAGCAGAGACCACACAGGCAGGATTTTAAAGAAATTGCACCAAAACCTGCAGAGTTTAATTTTGTTTTAAAGGAACATTTACTGTGAACCTTCTAAGAAAGACCCTCACTTGTTCTAAGGCTGGCTCATAAGTGAAATTAAAGCCATCATTGCAGAGCTGAACAGGATTCATCTGTCCTCAACACACATTCCAAGAAGAAGCAGTAATAGCAGTAATTGATAGCCTTGAACAGGACAGCAGATTAACAGAAAACAGTTCCTACATAACTCTCACCCTTGCTGCTGCTCTAAAGCACACTCTAAGGCTCGTCCCACTTCTGTGAATGGTTTCTAAATAGTCCATTTGTTTAAAAGTCCATTTTTGCTGTGCTGAATCTCCCTCCTAGAAAGAGGGCCACAGTTCACATTAATAGTAGTGCTGCAGCCAGAGCCCCCCTGCGGACACAGAGTTCCTCACTGCTGCATTCCAGCTTGCCATGAACTTCATTCCACACTGATTCATTACTAAGGAGAAGATGCAATAGCAAATTCTTTCAGTCTTGCTGACTTGTTCATCTGTTAGTCAAACAAACAGAGGGAAGCTGGTTAATTTGGTAACAGGAAAGCTTTCCCCACAGGCAATAAATAACTATTCAGTGGGTTTTCATTTGTTCTCTTGATTATTCTGTGTCTGCAACAAAGAGAATTCATCTGGTGTTATGTTTAAATGAAGAAAAATATATATATAGTCATTTGTACGGAACTCATATGGGGGAAACCTAAGGTGTTTGCAAAAAAAGATCATAATGGAAAATAAAACACACACAATTTATAACCAGCTTTAATCCTTTTTCTTCTTTCTTTTGGACAAGCTCATTACAGAAGGAAAACTGAATTTCTGGAGTAGCTGCTTTTGCTCACAGGACTCTGATGAGCAATCAGCACTGTGCACTGAAGCATGAACCTTATATGTGTACAGAAATTCACAGTTCAACAAATTCCCCAGATCAGCCTGGAGATGGAATAACAACAGAATTAGATGTGTTATTACAGATAGTGACCCAACACCTTCATTTTTCACCTTTCATTTACCTTCCGTTTGCCTGCAACCAGAACGACAAGCTGAGTCTGCCTTCACTCAGTCGCTTCTGGGATGAAGTGTTTGATGAAATTTCTGCAGGCCAAAAACATTATAGTTTTCTCTTTAATTTTGATGCTTTTTTCTTACATTGTTATTCACGTAGAAGCCACATATGGATGGAGGAGATAAAGGAAAATGTCACATTGCACAGGCTTTGAATTAAAATAAAGGTCTTGCATTACAGTTTTTTCACATAGCAAACCACATGAAAGAGCCTGCCTGCATTTCGTCCCCTTTTCCAAGAGGAATTACTCAGTGATTTTACCTTTGCCAGTGAAAGCAGCAACAATTTCAGAGCGGAACAGGTGGGATAATTTTAGTATCTCTTGTTGTCTACAAAGCAAACTTCTCATCCAAATATACATCCTCCCCACGAGCCTGCCACCATGTCCCTGGTTATGGTGATTGCTGAACAGCAGCTCCAGATCCTCTGTGCTGCAGAGCCACAGCAATGGGCATCCCCATGGCACTGGCAAGTGGGAGCCCAAACACTGGTGTCTCTAGGCTGACCCAGCACCTGCAGCCAGCACAGGACAGCACACTGGTTCATCACCGTCATCAGCAGGGGTAGGCAGATACCGGTATTTGATTATAGGGATTTTTTAAGTTCAGCATTTTTAGTGTATCTTGTCTTTCTTTCTTCAAGCCAATCTGTGAGGCTTGCAAAGACATGAACTTCCTTCTGAGACACTGGGGACACCCATGCTTTTAGGGTTGTGGAAAGCAAATCTAAAATCCATTGTAGTCTTTTTGACAGGATCCATTCATTTAACATATGGCAAATTATACGACACATATAACTTCATTTATATATATATATATAGAGAGAGAGAGAGAGAGAGAAATTAAGGAAAGGGTTGCAGTTTCAATTTTGGATATACTAACATTTTGGATTTATTTCAAGCATCTTTCCTACATAATGTGGACCCAGGAGCAAGTCTTGCATTAGCATTGCTGGGCCATGATGACACCAGGAGGGTTTTTCAGGAACATGCTGCCCACTCCCAGCTCTTTCAAGTGTTTTCTGGAGTGGGACTTCTCACTACACATCACATGCTGTCACCCAGGCTGTCGGCACTGCATGTGCATGAACAACTAACCCATAGAATGTCAGGCAAAATATCATAAAATCAATATTTAGCTTTTGCTTTGTTTGGTTATTTACCATTTATTAGAGTTGAAACCAGTGGCAGACCAACCCTAAAGCCAGGTGCTGGGACAAGAGTGTTCTCAGTTTTGCCTCCTGCCCTGCAAAGGCTGCTGTAAGCAGCAGCCTCTTGGCCCTGAAATTAGTTTCCTCACTTGCTGGGTGACTCAGGATATAGCAAGATCCACATTTTCAGAAGTGAAAAAGAATTTGGCCTTGAACAATAGGTGATATTTTTGTATTTTAGCTCAAAGTCTTTTTCTTAACAGGGAAAAAAGAGGGGCTTTTAGTTTTTCAGGAGCCTCGTGAAAACACTCATAGTACCTTTACTAACTCCTGTCTGTCATATCTGGTATTTTGGACTCCTCTTGCCTCATACAAGTCTCAAGCCAAAGTAACATCAGCGCCACCATCAGCACAGAGTCTGTCACTTCATCTATCGCACATTTTTACCTCAACTCTTCCTCTTCTCGCTCCCTACAGCTGGTCAATATTTTAAAGATTTCTGGTCACTAAAATATCTTTCACGTAATTCATATTTCATTAAACCAGATATTTTGAAGCCATATCATTGATTTATGATCTTAGTGAGGACAAATTTTTAATGGACTCAGTTTGCAGGGAGATGGCACTGCAGGGTGCCCCCATCCCTGGATCTGACCTTGCCACTGGCCAAGGGCTGATGACTGTTGCCTGCCTGTGCCAGCTGTGTCTCTCTGGTACAGCATCCAGTACCCTTTGTCCTCATACAAGGCCTGTCAGCAGGGTGGGACCATCCTTCCAAAAGCCATAGAGCATTACAACTCCTGCTGGCATCTATAACCAAAACTGCCCCGTGCAATGATACTTATGGATAAGAAACAAATTTATTTTATTCACTAAAGGATTAAACACACAATCATATTTTTAAATACTCTACAAAAGATTTAAAAAAAATGCATGTGTGCCTGGACAGCCCCAGCTTCCCCCACTGGTGCTGCTTGAAGGCTCCTTTGCTGCTTCTGCCCCAGCCACCTGCACAGTGGGCCATCCCCCATAGCCACCAGCCCCGTGGAGCTCACCAGGCACTTCACATGCCAACATCAGCCATGCCTTTCATTCATTTAAAGTCCTCTAGCTAAAGCATGTGTCCTGAGAGGTAGAGGTGCCCTATGGTGAGTGCTGGGATTTTCTCCTTGCCTGTTCCCTTCAGACCACCGCAGCTGAGGTCTCCTTCAGCCCTCTTCAGAGCCACCAGTTCAATTCCTAATTCAGAGCTACTGGCCCACCAGCACGGCATCACCACTGTGATTCTTCAGTGGAAGGGTCGAGGGGGGTGGCTTATGGAATTGACCACTCAGCTCTATGGCTGTGAGGTTTCCCCTCCCTGATACTGCCACAGCAGGAAGAGATTCCTCACAGAGCCGAAGTCTGGTGTTGCACCAGTGATGGAGGATGTCCCTGAAGGTATTTTAATTAGTTCAGGCTGGCTTATTCTACCACAGGGGATCACAAAGGCCCCTGTGGCTTTATCATCACAGAGCTTCAAGCCGATGCATTTGATAGCAGCTTGCATCAGATCTGTTTGCCATTAAATCATTAGCAGTCCGCAAAAATTGAAAATAAATCAGGCTACTATTCCCCAGACTTTGGTCATTTCCTAATCTCATGGAATACACCAAAATAGCTATGCTAATGACATTGTTATGAATCTGGTTTTCTTGCTCATCATTACCATTTTAAAGTGGTTTAAATGGACTAATAATCACCATAGCAACAAAGCAGCAGTCAGGAGGGACTACTATCAAGAGAATTTGGTGTCTTAAAAGGGAATGTGGTTTTTTTACATCTTTGCAATGAAACCCGGTTTTTGTTTTTTCTGACTTTGAACCAGATAGCAGACCTGAAACAACCAGGAAGAAAATATGAACATTCTCATATCCCCAAATCTACACTTCTTACTTATTGATGCAAAATTTAAGGGCCATGAATAGAAAAGCAATTAAGAATTATTAGTCCATCAGGAAGCATTTATGTATGCACTGGGCTAAAAAATGCATTCCAGTAGCAAAAAGCAATGTTGTACCTGGGAAAGCAAATACCTGAGGTCTGTAAGAAGATCACAGTGTCTTGTTGTACCTCAGTCTTCAGGGATTTTTTTATAATAACTTTTCCTGCTTCTGCCTCCTTCTTCCATTGTTAAACACTCACAGACCCTTAAAATTACTTGTCATGGTATACAGCACAGTCTAACATGGTTATTTTAGTTGTCCCTTAGACACTGGCAGCCACAGTTAATTATATCAGAGATGTCATTTTTTTCATCCTGACAGCTGAAGCACAAGGCAGCAGTACCCTACAGGGTTTGGAGCCCAGGAGCAAGCTGTGGGTGGAGGATGGCTGGGGAAGAAGCAGACAGTTACTCCCTGCCATGCTGGCCAGCCCTTGGCTGATCAAGTTACCTGTTAAAGACAACACACATTGCAGTTTCGAAGGCAAAGCCCTTTTCCAAGGTATTTCCTGTCTGTTTACTTTCTTAGAACCTGAGGAATCTGTACACATCTGTACACATCCTGCTGGAGCTAAGGCCTCTCCATCCTTCCATCCTCCCTGCCAGACTGCTGCATCAGAAGGTGTGAGAAAATACATTACTCCTACTTTAGCCTCCACTTTGGTACAAAACCATTTCAGCATTACAGAGCACTTGGATTAACCACGTTGTTTCTCTTCTTGGATTGTGCAGACATAGTTTTCTTTTTATGAAAGGCTTATGTTCATGCCAAAGCCTTGCCTCTCAATGCCACTGCAATCACTAGGTATAGGGACCTTTTCCTAGACCTGCACACTGGTCTGTAGCCAGATACTCTTCTCACCTCGCTGCTGATGAGCATGTAGAAACTGCTGACGAGATCTAAAGCAGTACACTTACTCCAAGTTCCTTCCCTTCATTATTAAATATGAGCAGATGGAACCAGCTGCAGATTTTCCCCAGCCATGCCCCGAGCCCAGGGAGAATGCTGGTTGTCTTCATCTGTGAGCTGAATGCAGCAGGACCCACCAGGAGGGAGCTCATAGAAAATACATTGGCTAAAAAACCCCACCCCAGAGGTTTCAGAGGTGTCTGGCTGAGCAATGCTCTGGGGGATGGAGATCACCAGCTTCAGCACAGCAATCCTTTTACCCCATGGGGATGAGCACACCCGCCTCCAAGCTGTACAGGCTCCTGCATGTTACCCCCCACAGCGCCAACAGTTCCTGCTGCTTATTAAAAACAAATGAACAGACTACAATGTTGCTTTTCCCAATGACAGCATCAAATCCAGCATCTGATAAAGGTACTTCAACTTCATCCCCTGCAAGGGCTTCCCTATAAATTAGTTGGAAGTCACATTCAGCAGCTGTGTTCCAGCAAAAGAATTAACAAAGGAAAAGGGCTTCTAGGTCACCCTAGACACATCAATAGCAAGAGGAAACTGAGCCCAAGGGTCACCAGAGCCCAGGCTGGCCTGACCCAGAAGAGTCCTCCTGGCTCTGCCAGCAGTGCTTCTGATCTGCAGGCTCAGGCTCCAAGAGGAGACAAAGTAGATCCTGCACTTCAGGAACTACCCGAAAGGGTATAAAAGCAGACAGAAAGTTAATCCAATAAGAGAAGATAAATGATGTGAGACAGACAAGACCCTCTTCTGTAATGGTGTCCCTCTCTCCTCACCATGGCTGCTCTCCTAACCTTGACACAAGGCACAGTGCAAGCAGTACAGTCCTTCCCACACAGAGGTGGCTGATTAAAACATAATGGACACTATAAAATGTGGAACAATGGGTGGAAATGAGGGTAACAGTCTAAACAAGAATGCTGTTTTGCTAAGAGGAAAGTTCAGCAGGAAAGTAGAAGCAGGACAGGAGAGCAGAACCTCTTTGACTTCTGCCCACCCATCAGTGCCTAGGCACCAGCCCAACACACCCACTGCCAGAGGCACAAAGCCTAGGCATTTCTGTTGTGGGGAGGGACAACCCTCCTAGCCAAGAGAACAAAGCAGTGGCTTGTACCCAGCCAGGAGCTGCAGTGGGACAGTGCTGGGCTCTGATTGCTCTCTGTGCTGGGAGTGTGGGAGCTGCTGCGTTCCACCTCCCCCAGCAGCTGTGTGGGAGCCAGGAGCTCAGGGCACTGCCAAGGCCGGTAGGGCACCACAGACAGGGCTTGCAGGGGGAATCAAGCTCATGGTCACTCTGAGGGGCTTCCTGGCCAAAATGTTTCAGCAGCTCTGTCCATTTGGGCAAGTGCAGGGCTGGGCACCCACCGTAAGCATTTTTGAGTGCCTATATTTAGGATTTAATACTTCTTGGAGATCCAGCTTTGCCAGAAATCAGAAGTCTGAGCAAGTTTGTCACTACTATGTCCCCCTGTCACAGCATGAGGCATCTCCTGCCATGTGCCCAGGTCTTCTCTCATCGGCTAATCAGTCCCTGAGGAACCTGATGCGATTGCCAAAATTACAGTCCTGAAAGCTGGGGAAAAGTGACTCTCATCTGGACTTTCTTGACAGTAATAAAGAAACCCAACACCCTAATTCCCAAAAACAAGAACAAAGACTTAGAAGTAACTGCAACCTGGCACCTATACCTTGATAACATACTGTCCACCAAAAATGTTATCAGCAAGGAGGATTATAATACAGTGTTATAAAGTATCTCAGCCATAGAATAACATGAATAGCTTATAAAGGACCAAGTGTGATGTGTTTTCATGTGGACCTCACAAGTCATGTTCCCAGAGGTGTCACAGAAATCTCTCAACCTCAGCATTCCTGAGAAACAAGCCAACACAACATTCCCCACCCTGGCCTGATGCTGGTGGGCTCCGCAACTCAGAGACCTGATGCTTTCAAAAAGCAAGGAAAACAAAATCACAAAGACAGATAAATTCAGCAAATGCTGGGATCTCTGGCCCAGCACAAGGACACAGATCTGGGTGTTTAAGTGTGAGACAGTTTTTTTCTTTGCAGGCTAAGGAGATGAGGTTAACAGCAGCAGGACATCCCCCATCTAATGTGAGTTACTCCTATCTATGTTTTAAAAGCACGAAGTGTTAGAAACTGCATATACCTGCAAAAAAATTCCAAGTGTTTGTTGACTGGGATCTGGGAAACCTGAGTTTTTACCCAGTGGCTGCTGCTGCTGGTACAACCTGTGGCACATCTTACAAGTCAAGGACGAGATTTTTTTGCAAAGATTCAGGACACCAGCACCTTCCTTTTAACACAGGTTCACAACTTGTATGTACTTGCATTTTATACCACCTGAACAGTGTCACTATCTACCGAGCCATGCAGTGGCCCTTGGCCCCTGTGGGAGCACAGAGTGGCTGGAGACACCTTTGGGAGCTGAAATGGGACAGCTGCAGGAGCACAATGGCTGGGCAGGGGCTAAAGGCCTGGAAAGAAAGAGCCAACCTTCCTGCAAACATATCTGCTGTGCATGGAAAGGGAAGCTTTTGCCCTGTTTGTCAGTGCACACAGCTACATATCCACAGGCGCACACACAGAAAGGGGGTAAAACTGAAGAGTAACATGGGTTAAAAAAAACAAATAGAAATAAAATCTTTTTTTAATTTAAATTTAACATCATCCAAGATGCTTACTCATGATTTTTAGGACAAGAACTTACCACACCATAGATACACGTCTTTTGCTTCTTCTGCATGGGGGCTCTGAGACAGCCATACCCACTTCACTCCTGCTTCAAGAGGGATGAGTCCCACCCAGCACAGCCCTTGAGACAACATGCTCAAACAGAAAGCCCATGACCTCTCCTTGCTGTGCTTCCTGCCTTCTGTCCAACCACCCCTGCTCTGATGGTGATGGCCCCAAAAATTGGATGAGCAATTGCCACTCCCTCACCTTTTTATTTTGCCAATTCTGGTTCAAGCTTTGAGAGAAGGAGCTGGGCTAAAGTCAGTGCTTGAAGGAAGTGGATTTAGCAGATTAAACATACCTCTAACAACAGCATTTCAACTCTTTAAATATTTGCACCATTAGGTTTTGTGCAGAGTTAACTTGTACACACAGACATTCATTTTAGCTCAGTTTCTTTGCATTATTCTTTAATATTATATACTCAGGACCAGCTTGTAATGTTTATACAAGTTATATTCAAAAGATACCTCTGAAATCTGATGGACATTGTAAAACTGAAAAGGGAAACACAGAGGCAATTGTATGTCAGCTTCCTTATGGTCACCAAAACCAGATCCAAGGGCTGCCAAGCCAGCTCCCTGTACTTTCTGGAAAAGGGGACATGCACTGCTCTTCTCACTGCTCTCACATCCTCTGCTGGGTTCCTGACATTTAGGTACATGTGGTGGGCACTAATATTGGCATAAGGTAGGTGTGGGGAGGCAGGGAGCTCTTAGTTTGGCATGAAACCATAGTCACCTTAAAATGTTTGATTGATCAGAGGCCAGAGTTTGGGTTTTTCAAGAAGGTGTTCCTTCAGTTGGACCTGGAGACTGGCACACTTGTAGGTGTTTACAGGCTCCTGTCATCTCCAAGTTTGGAGACGCACAGTAAGACTTCACTAAGTCATCCCCCTTGTCAGGAATATAAAACAATAAAGCTACTCAAATAGTAGAAATAAATCTTAAGCATGAGTTAGTCGAGTAGCAAACCCAAGTTGTTTGCTGAGGTCATAGATGATCTTTTTTTGTGTTTATTTTCCCCAGAAGTCACAAAATACAACTGGTATTTGCCACACGTGACCTTGCGTGAAGACCAAAGTGGTCGTGTTTGAAAATGGCAACACAATAAATCGACATTCTTCATATAGACATTCTTTATACACTTTCTGGCATATTTAAAAGCCGAGTCAACGTACTTACACATCTTTGAAGACAGCATGTCCCCTCCTTTTCCAAAGCTCTTCTGATCCCTGCTCTGCCACAGATGGTATGAGGAGCACCCACAGCTATCACAAGTCCAGTTTTGGACTCAAAGCTGCCTGTCCCCCCACATCCCATCTGTCTTCCCTTTACCATTTAAGTCCTGCATCCCTTAGATAAAGTTCAGGGCTTAACTCTCCTCTGCTGTTCTTTGCTTTCCTTGGAGTAGGATTTGAGCATAGACACAGCTGCCACCACTCCATGGAGCTGTGCAGTCAGGGTTGCTTATTTTGGTAAGTCATATGGGTCAACTCACCATGAGAACAATGTGAAGCTCCATCTATAAGCAGGAAGATGGCTTTCTTTGGCATCTCCCCTGTCAGGCGAGTGCTGAGACTAATCATGGTATCCTTTGTAGCTTTGGAAACTTTCCTAGAGCATGTCCACTAACCAACACCACTCACACGCTTTCTGCAAGCATCCAAAACACAAGAAACACCCATCTGAAATGCAGGCAAGCATTGCATTCAGAGAGTAAAGAAAAGTAAATGCTACCATTTTATATATGTATGTACATATACCCACAAGAAATGTCTAATGGAGGTTGCTGCTAGCTCACACTCCAGGACACACCCTCAGTTTTTGCCAAAAAAACATCTAGAAGATTTAATCCTTTTCTCTAACCTTTTTTTTTTTTTTTCCCCAAAAGAGCTTCTTTTGGCCCCAGATACTTCTCACACAGACTCCATTTCTGCAAATGTATAGACGTGCATGATATTTTCTAAGGATTGTTAGGTTTAGAAACAACTTGTGGCTCTCATTCCCGTTGCATGGCTGGTTAACAACATTTCTGGTCACAGGAGACAATTTTTCACAAAGCAAAACCGACATGGAATACAGATGCTTTGTTTACAGACTATACTAGGAGCAGTCCTTCCCAAATGTTTATGTGACCTAAAAAAAAACTAGGGAGAGGATTTTCAGAAGTTCTTATTGACTCAGCCATGAGAGGTTAAAACCTTACACCCTGTGCTCAAGAGACTAGCATGGACATGCCAGAACAAACACAGCTCAGGCTCAAACATTCCTTCTGAAACACCATTTTTCAGCAGGCAGCCACATCTACAGTTACTGCTCTGCAGATACATATTTTGTTTGACAAAAGCTTGTGCCAGTAAAACTGGCTTTGTTAAGAAGAAATCGTCTGCTTTGAAGAGCTCACTCCACTCAACAGTTTCAAGCATCATCTTCTCCCTCAGTCATGCAGATCATCAGGAGCAACGACATGACAAATTAACTTGAGAAAATAGAAGCCACTGAGTAATCCAAACCAGCAGAGAGAGCAATTTAGCTCCAATTTATACAAAATGGAAGATATAACAGGTGGAGGCAGCTTTAGTGAACTTGTGACATGTTCATCAGGACATGGTCAGTCAGTATTCCTAAACAATCAGGACTGAAAGTAGACAATGTTATTTTCATCAGAGGAAGAAAACTGGAACGATGCTGAAGCAGAAAAATGCAGGTAAGGGGAAACAGTGGAAAAGTTCTCACTTTAAAATGTCGCTAGTCACAGACAGTAAAGCAGAAATTTGGGCAATTTAGGAATGAAGAAAAAGGAGCAATTTCCCTTTGGACATAATTCAGCTTGAACTTTCTAGACTGTAAGGTTAAAACCAGACACAAATCACTAAATCAAATGAGGATGAAGAGAAATTTCTGGTTTAGGCATGCATGTGGTATTACACCCATTCACATGAGACTATCCAGACATGAAAGAAAGGGCAGGGCATAAGAAGAGGGATGCAGTAGGTCAAATGGGCCAAATGAGTTTTGAGGTAGGTTTGTATATGTATATGAGAAGAAGCAAAGAAGAAAAAGATGCCCATACACAGAGAACTGTGTGTGGCTAGCCGTCGCGAACGACGATGCTTTTTATGCCTGCGCGAATGGATTTATTACGTGGAGCTCAGCGTGCGCGGAACTGGCCCCACCCCCTTTAGCCCTGGGACACTCTAAGCCTTGGCCGGGGCAAGCCCGGACGAAGTTGGCAGAGCGAGACCCGCAGGACTCGAACCGGCGTCCTTCCGAGAAGGAGCACGGATCCAGGGGCGGCGGCTTTACCCACTCGGCCACAGCCGCCGGCACATAGAGAACTAGTGGAGAGTAAAACACATGGCAGGAGCCATGGAATAAACAAACTTGGTGTTTTATAGGAAAGCGTAGTGAAAAAGGAAGACTGAAGGAGATCATTATCCACATGCAACCATTTTTCATGGAAACCAGCAAAGATGGAACTTCAGTAGAGGATGCAAAAGCAGCATTTTTGTCTAATGTATATCTCAATTAGATGGTGAAACTCACAAGGTACAGAGAAGTGCCAGCTATTTAAGCACAGAAAAAGGTATTTATCTTCCCTTTATCTCTCTCTGCCTCCCAACCAATCAAATCTGACCAACTACAGCATCAGTTCAGGCTAAATATTGTATCAAAGACATGTTCACAACAACCACATCCTTCAAACACTGCATGAAGCCCACCTAAGTCCTAGAGCATCCACAGCCCAGTGAGGACACTGTTGCTGCAAGGGACTAATCATTTTCCAATGTCCCAGCTTCTCTAAGACAGAAAATTAGCTTCCAACATTTTTAGCACTCTTTAATTACTTTTTAAATAAAAATATTTAAAGGTCTAAGATAAGCCAATGATTCCTAAAACTGTCTAAAGAGAGGAATTTAGTAAACTTAGGGATTCAGTAGAGGAACTCAAGACTTAATTTGAAAATTACTTGAAAGTAACAGCAAAAAACCCCTCAGCTTCTCCAAGCTGAATGCTATAACTGTCCTTTCCCATTAATCCAGGTAGTACACAAGGCCATGCCTTGCTCACGTGCATTAAGCCAGCGTGGGTGGGTGGCACTGCAGACCACCAGAAAGGAGGCTTGCTGGGCATTAGAGATTTGGAGGCATTAGAGTTACAGGGAGAGCATGTAAAGGGCTCATTCAACTCAATTCTATGTTTTTCATGGGCTGCTAAAGCAATCTTGGAAAAACAAGCACTGTTTTCAGGAAGACTGTCCCCCACCAAATGCCATGAAGTCTACAGCCAAAACCAGACTTCCAGGTTCCACATTCTCCTTCCACATGGCTTCAGGCAGGCAAGATTGAATCCAATCTTTGCAAGTACTGCTGCAGATGCAACTCATCGTGTACAAATATTTAATGAAAAACGCATTAAAGCAATACAAGAGGGATGTTAAGTATTCTCTGAACAAGTTAAGTATTGTTAGAACACATAAAATACCAGTGTAAAAGCACCATTATATTACCAGCTGCATTGCTGCCACCATGAGAAAACTAAATACTGAAATAAACGGAGGAGCACACACTCATGACTGGAGAATCAGTCCCAGACTGATCTATTTCAGCCCAGCAAACCACAAAAAGGAGTATTGTAGGAACAAACAAACAGGTCTGGATTAGATGACCAGGCAGCTCACTCCTGGTATTACATTCCTACCTGCAGACAAAGGCCTGAGTACGTGCTGACAGCCAGCACTGGGCAGGGAGCCTCCCTGGCACACACCATGGATCAGGGAGCCTGGCCACGTGTCCCCAGCAGGGTGGCAGGTGACACAGAAGCACAGCCACAGGCTGGCAGTGCAGTGTGGGCTTGCATGATTGTGGATGCTGCAGAACACCCATTTCTGGCTATGGAATTCTTCTGCTGAGCACACCTGCAGCCAGCCCCTGGGGTGGGAAAGGGCTTATCCTTATCTCCAGTGCCCACCTGTAGCACAGTGTGCAGTTATATGTTTCTGGCAGATATGAATCCATATTCCTCTGAACAGTCGTGTCATCCATGTCCTCCTGCAGTGGAAGTGTCTTAGAACTCACTGATTCCTTTAACTATATAACCATGTAACTATAAAGTGAGAGACTTACAGCAAAGGTTTAACCAAAAACATGCATACACTCTACAATACAGTTACATTATTATTTTAAATAAAACACTTGTTCCTTGGGCTTTAAAAGCAGTGAGAAATCAAACCGCTTCTCCCACCAGTGCTGGACCTGTGGCTACGAATCTGCCAAAAATCACTAACTCACTTCATTACAAGAAATCAGGTGTAGTTTTGATAGGTAAATAATTGAAGTTTGCAAGAAGCATTAGCACAAAGCATTTTTAGGTTTATTTAAATAAAAATTATAATTTATACAAGACTTTTTAAACAAACAATTTTTTCTTAAAAAATGTACAGGGCAAATAATTTCATTATTTCAATTATTCATACAGTATAAGTCTTTTGTCAAACAAAAGTTACACTGATAATGAATTATTTACAATTTCAAAATATAGACTCGAACTTCAGACATAAAAATTTTAACATCCATTATATTTCAATGATTAGTAGAAATTAAACATCTGCCAAAATGTACAGAGTTCAATAAAAACTACCAATGTTTTTAAACAGGTTTAAATAGCAAAAAAAAAGGTACATCCTTTCATCTCTTCATGGTTGGGTAAAATCCCTTTTCTCTTTGTCTGCAGAACAAGGGTAGGGTTTTGCTGCTGGCATCCTGTGTGATGTTGCTACTAATAAATAGATTGTTTCATTCAATCTTGCCTCACAAAAGCTACAGTGCACAGAAAGGCATGATTTCATATTTCAGCTTGTTTAGCCTTTTGAATTTAAGTGGTTGCTGATAAAGAACTAAAGCAGTCAGTTTTCATCTCCCTTTTTTTATTCTCTTTAAAAGGGACTCAAACTAACCAGTGAACTTCTAAAGAAGTTAAATCCAATTACGTGTGAATGATCCAGGTATCTATAGACATCAACAGAACTGCAAATATAAACAGCGATCAGACAGACAGAATGACAAGAACACCACTTTCTGCTATTTAGAAGCACTTTACATTAAGTGTTCCAACCCAGCCTGTTACTGTAGCGCAGCAGGCTGTACTGCAAAACTAAACAGGAAGATTGGAATTTAAGGTGAGAGTTTCAGTGTAAGTGTACAAGTCAAGTATATATTTACTCACTGCCCATCCCCTCCTGCCCTCCAAACCTGGGAGGGTGTAGCAGGAGGAAAAGCATGAGTAAACACACTAAGGGTACCTTCTGGCATCTCTGAAGTCACATGCACCACAGGAGCAGTTATGCAGCAGGAACCCAGATAATGTAAAGTGAAATTTGCAAAATATGTACACAGATGTTTGTCAATTATATTACAGCTCCATTTAAAAAAAAAAAAAAAAAAAAAAAAAAGAAAGAAAGAAAGAAATCCAGTCTGTTTCCTGTTTATTAGGATGAACCACTGTTGCATTGCAGTTTGCACTAGGTTTACTGCTTTAAGAATCGCTGACTTAAGTTCACACTGTTAAAGCATGGAGTCCATTTCAAACATCAGAAAATAAATTTTAAGAGCATATTGTACACATGAGGCATTTTAGTCTGGGAAAAGTATAATGATATCTTTTCTCTGAAGCCTAGGCATGGTTAATTGTCCTGACACCATCAGTATAGATCCTATAGCTCCTACAGGAACCAGAATCTACGACAACCTTGTTTACAAGGGTCAGCCAGTGAAGGGTGGAGGGGGAGGAGGTAATAAGTGCAAGTCAACTGATTTCCTACTGAAACTGCTGTTATGATCAGACTGAAGGTATAAATTACACTTGAAAAATGATACAAAAATAAGAAAAAGAGCATGCTCTCTGTAAAAAATATAGTCTTCTGTTTGTTCAAAAAAAAAAAGGATAACCTTAAAACACACCCAAGGGATTTTTTTCTTAAGACAAAATGAATGGATCTGATTAAGATTTATATAACATTAAGCCATTTTAATGCCTATTTGTTAGCCACACTTACTATTCAAGGAAGACTGTAGAAAGGAAAGCCAAATTATAATAAACAGAAATTATAAAGAAGAGATTAACTTATTTTAAAGTAGGTTTGATGAGAAAAATTTAAGATCAAGAATATTTACTTAAACACATAACCTCAATGTGTAAAGTGATGAAAGCATAAACTGTCAAGCTACATCCACTTTAGGTGGTGGCAAAATGGATTTCTTACCAGCTTCACTTATATTTTAAGTTTCCATGCCCTGAGTTACAGCATATCTAAGGTGGTGTTAGAAATGCACCCCTTTTTCAGGTCACGTAAAGACATGTTCAAGTGCTACCGTAAAGGGAGAACCTGAAAATTATGTTTTAGCCATTATAGTGGCTTCTTCCCCCCTCCCCCTTCTTGCTTACATTTCCATCCAGGGCACAGAGTTTTATCCCATCAGTGTTTCACTTTACAATATTCAACCAAATCATGGTATTTAGCAATATTTCTTCATATCAAATTTATATTAAATTCTCATATCACACCTCTTCATGGCCAGACTAAAAAAAAGAGTTATACATGTTGATAGCCACCTTCTTAATTACTGCTACATTTGTTGACACACTTTAATTTAAAACTGCGCTAAGAGTTAAACACCCTTTGGTGTTTGTTACCTCTCTCCCCTCTTCATTTTACCCCTTTCCCTATAAAGAAAGAAAATTCTTGTTTAAGAAATCCATGAAATTAAGTCCCATTTTTACACAGGAATTTGCATCTCCATTGCTTTGTTTTTACGGCCATTCATATAACGTCTGGAAAATCTATACTGCTCAACTCAAAAGACATAGCAAAGGAAAAGACACACTGGAAGGCTTGGCATAACTCCTACTGTGCTTTCATGAAAATGCAAATAACATTCTAAACCTCTCAGATGGGTGCTATTATATAGAGTATAAAAGCTTTCTAATATTAAAGACAAAGGTCAATATGTGCTTTGCTGCTAGACAGGCCTGAGAGAGTTCAGAGGAGCGCAGCCTTCCTGTTTTACCTGGCAGTTGGGTTTAATTGTTACTAAAATTTAATTCTGCAAGGGGGAAGACAGTGGCGTATCAATGCTCCTCAAATTATGCTTTGAGAGGAACTAGTGCTTTCTGTTGCTATATTGAGTGGTTTTTCTCATTACAATTAACTCAAGAGAAAAGCCAAATTTAAAAAAGTCATGTCTCAGTTTAGTTTAATTATTCCCACCTCCTCCAACACAAAACGCCTGCAAGTCTTTAGCGCATTAACATACAAATGCCTTGTACATACAACATGTACAACAGCTGAGCCCTTCTATGGCAAGTATCTACAGAAATACAAGTATATGATGCCTAACATTTTAGGAACAACATTTTGGTGCCCTCTTTTATAAAAAGTATCTGCCTGCCTTCCTTCCTCTTATTTGGTTAATTAGGAAAGGAAGATGTAGTTACAAACTTTCTCCTCCAATTCACTGTACAAGTAATTGAAACTTCTGTATGCAGGAAAAATTGAATCTAACCAAATCAGTAAAATACCCTTCTGTGATGCAAAAATTAGCAAGGAGGAGTTCTTTTCAATGCAATTGTAAATGTGGAAATACTAAGATGCTAATACTTCCTTGGTGTTGCTATCTTAATAAAGAACCCAATTCAAAACTCTGAGCTGAAGGAGACATCAGGCTGCTGCAGCCATTACACTCACATCTCAGGGAAAAACAACTAAAATAAAGGGACAGACATATCCCTACTGATATCAGTGGACTTAAAGGGATCAGTCTATTTCACTTCATTATTAAGTCAGGTCTCCAAGTATCTTCCCAGCTTTTAATGTCAGTAAATAAACATTAAAAGTGCTTAATGTGCAAGGCTAATAGTGATGATAGCACTTTCACTGTTTTGTTTCATTTTGTTTTTTTTGTTTTTTTTTACAAAAACCTTAAAAACAAACATGAAGGCATATATAAAATACACTTGGTTTATGTAACAGACAGAATATAAACCACCAGACAAGAAAAATTATTGCAAAATAGATGAGGATGTTATTTTTTTTTTTTTCCACTACCAAGTTGTAAAATAAGGAAGTTTCCTTTAGTTCTTCCAAGATAAGATGCTAGCTCTCATTGCTGGATGTTGCAGATGTTATTTTCACATATTGGCTGAGAATTGCCTCAAAAGCTTCATCTCTGTGCATCATGGCACCAAAAATCAAAGGCTGAACAACAGAAAAAAAAATACATTATGTCAGTCCAGAAGGAAAAATATTCCTCTGGGTATAGTTTTGGCTAAATCAATAGGAACAGACTAATTGTACTAGAAGTGCATTAATCAAACAAATAAGAATCCCTTTCTCTACTAAATCCTTGGTTATATGGCACAGTTTCTAGTATTTTCCACTTTTTAATCTTCTTCCTAAACTAACCATGGCATAAAATGCATCTGGACAGAGAATGAGCAATGGAGAACATTGTAACTCACTTTCTTCTCTGTCCCCTCAGTGCATGATGTTTTCCTGAGTGACCTCTGCCTTCATTAAAGTTCTACACATCTTTATCAGTGCCTAATTTTGGCTCATAGAATATTTATTTAGGTAGATTAAAATTTTCAACCTTGTAATTACAAAGTGCTTCTCAATATCAAACAATGAGCAGAAAAACCTCATACAACAGTCATGTGACTTATCTATGATTAATTTAAAATAAGGTTCAGATATATGTTAAGAAAAGCTTCAATTGCCCACTCAGTATTTGAGGCTTACAGAATGTTAAATCTTTAATAGTGTAAGACTGAAAAAGAAAAACTTCATCTGACAGTCAGGCCTCTCGCTTCCACTCCAAAGCCTCCTCACCCACAGATACTCTCAAGACATAACCTTTTTGTTTCAGACTACACAGCAGAGCAGCCCCCATGCTCCTGATGAAAGATGCTGGGGAAAATCTCTGAAGTGTTACAGTAAGATAGTCCAGATACAGTAGAACAAGATAAATGTTTAATTCATTAAAATTCTAAAGACAAACATACCGAGTAATAGACAAGTGAATTTAAAACAAACGAAAGAAAAAGCCAAACACTGGTGTAAGGGCACAAAAACCCCTTTATGCTGGTGCTAGTCAGAGAAGGAAGAAAAGAAGGGTATGAAGTCAGACACAGTAATACCAGATACAGTCAACTACTTACTTTTTGTGTAGATGGTGTTGATACAGCAATACCCATCCCTGATCCCGGGAGAACAGACAGCACTTTATACTAAAAAGAAAAAAAACCCACAAAAGATATCTTATGTACTGAGCCATTGCAAAAGATGCTGCTGAGGTTACACAATTCATCACTGGTATGTCCTCAGAGCCACAACTAAGAGACCTCTACTAAAACCAAGATGCTGTTCTCTGATCCTGAACTCAATGGGTACAGCATCATCTGTACAGCCAGAACCTGCCTCTCCTTTCTCCCACGCTCACCCAGCCCCAAACTGAGCATCCCAGTACCACCACAGCACATGGAAGTGGATCTGGCTGTGATGCCAGGGAACACCCGCAGGCAGCCGGGCAGTGCAGGCAGGTGGCACATCCCAAGTCTGTGTATATGTGTACTACAAGAGAGCGCTCCTGTGGGCATCACCTAGAGGCTTCCTGAGAAGTAACACTCATCCACTGTTCATAGGAACAGCAAGCACATCAGAAAAAGCTTCTTTTTCAAAATTCAATAGATAAACACAGTATCATAAGGTTAAATCATTAAGGAATCATTAAGGTTAAAAAAAGACCTCCAAGATCATTGAGTCCAACCTCTGACTGAACACTGCTGTGTCAACTAAACCACAGCATTGCGTATAGGTCCTTTTGTTTTTTGTGG
>VXBX01006127.1:570124-639452 GCA_013400415.1 Scytalopus superciliaris | reverse complement strand
TTTTTTTTTTTTTTTTTTTTTTTTAAAGAAAATCCATAAAAGTAAAAAGGAATACAGTTGGCTGAACTTGGGAATATCCCCAGGGAGTAAGAGACTCCTAAGTCAGACCCATGTTTCCCACCTCCAGACAAAACCAGACACAGCACAGGTTTATGCTAGGCTGCATGATTCCTGTCTCACCTTTGTTAAAAAAATTAAACAGACACAAAAGGACTTTTATGGCAGTAAAGACCTACCACAGAACGAGCCAGCATTATTTCAAGTATGATGTTTGAAATCCATTAACATGAATTATGAATTCCAATAGGACTGTTCAATTTGAGCATAAGCTGTCTGCTTTATAGACATGTGATATAAATAGAAGGAATTAATTTGGAAATCTGGAGGTACTTACACAGTAGCACACACCAAGCTGAGGTGTTTCTTTGCTCAACATGATTTAATCTGTGGCACTCACAGCCATGGGATGTAGCAGAAAGCAGGGGAGTTTAGGATGAGGAAAAGTGAAGAAGGATAACACTGTACTTGCCATGCTTCCAAACATGGACTTTGTGCCTGTGTTACTGACATGTCCCAGGTAGATAAAACTCCAGCCCAACCCACCAGTCTGGCTATTTTAATGATCTAGCTTTCTCCACTGACAATCCTTCCTCCCTCTGAGGCACCTACTTTTAAGATGGTGCATCTATCAATATCCACACCCAAAATGAAGTTATTATTACACTATTCCTGCTACCAATAAATCATCTTAAAGCCTATGCAGCTCTGGAGTTAATAAACAACACAACTTTAATTTTTAAAATAATGCAGGAGTGTAAGGGTTTAGTGAACTACTTTGTCTTATACTCATAGTGAGTTTACTTGTTATAAGTCCAAATGGCTAAACAAGCAGTTCCAGAAAACATTCACGATCAAAGCATTTTATTTTACTTATAAAAATTATTGGTGGCATGTTCTTTCAAAATAACATAAGGAAAAATGCAAAACATGGTTTGCTGAACAGAAAACCAATTTTCTCCCCCGTTTGCAACACCAATCAGACATACCTTCTGGATATCTGTTATATCCGTGAGCTTTATAACTTTATTTTTTTTAGATGAGCCAGATTTTGAGCTTTCAAAGCACAAGTAACTGAAAAAAAGAAAATAGTCATTTTGATACAGTATTCTAAAACAAACATCTCAAATATTCCTTGTTTCTTCTGAAGTTTGAAATCTCACAAGTTAAAATCAGCTTCAAAATAAGAGGCACACAACTTGCAGTTCAGTTATGGCTTGTAATTTAGAGCAAACATTTATAAATTCTAGCAACTGACTAATGTGTCTGAAAGCCCAGAACAAATGGTATGCATACACACACACAAAAACTCTTGTATTTATATTACTGCATGGAATGATTAAACCTGATAAGTATATTAAAGACACAGAAGGGACATATATCCTTAAACAGTTGAAATACCAACTCTGAAAAGGCTGATAAATCTTTTACCATCCTAAAAGAAGATTAACGAAAAACACTGTGTTAGTTTCATTTTATTGTGATGCAGACAAAAGCTCAGATTTATAAATGCTGGAGAGTGGTCTCCATCACTAGGTGACATTGCATACAGATGAGCTTTACTTCCTTTCATTACACTCCAAAGGAACTTCAGGACAAGAAACCAACAGTAATGACCAGTTATTCAGCCCAGGGAGGCTGGGAGGTAGGTATGGATTTAAAAAAAAAAACTAAACCCAAACAAACCACTCTCCCCCAAATAACAAAAAAAACCAACAAAACACCCCACCAAAAAACAACAACAACAAGCACACCCCAAAACAACAAAGCCCAAACAAACCAACCAACCACAAAAACAAATAAACAAAATAAACAAATAAACAAAACCCCACCACAAAAAACTACCCACAATAATCAAGTACTAGATTTGAAACCAAGGCTTGATTTTGAGTTTTCTTTTTGTTGCATGCCATTTCAAGGAAGTTATACATTCAGCTTGCTTTAAAAACCAAAAACTATTTGCTGTTGATCACAACTTTCAAAGTACACTTAGCTTTAGTTTCTTTTCTAGTGTGTGTATATATATATAGTCAGCATGTTATGCACATCAAGAACTCCAGCTACTAACAACTGTCCATACAGAGCTACTCTGCATTCCTATGCAAGCCTTTCCAAGGCAAAAGTCACGTTTGTTAAGCATTACCACACACCAGACTGAGCTCTCCCTCTCCTGTGGTGCTTTCTTGAGGTTGTAAAGCACCTTGAAATGGCATTTTTGTTTCAAAACATTAAAGGATCACTTTTAGATTTAAATTCTTTAATGTCTTGCACTTCCCTCCTAAGAAATGTGTGGAGGGCAATGACTCACTTTTCTGTGACATAAAGAACTCCATTCCTGAGGTAGTCCGTAGGCATCTTCTTATCTCTGTTAATCAGGCAACAGCGCCAGCCATTTTCACTCACTGAAAAAATCATAACAAGAAATCTTAGTTAAAAAGAGAGAGAGACAGGCACTACCCCCAACCCTTCCTCTATAAAACAGAAAAAAATTAATATTAAATTTTAGATACCTAAAACTAGAAGTGCTTAGAAAGAAAAGCCTAAATAAGGTGGTTTATACATCATAACATCTGTTTTAACACTGGTTTTTAAAAACCCAAAACAAAAACCACCCACACAATTATTCTCTTTAACTTGACTATTGGATTTGCATAATCACAAAAGGCACACCAGGCTGCGCACTCTTTGAAAGAGCTGCAAGGATGTGGAATGAAAGAGGCCGTCTCCATTCATCCTAATTTAAAGCAAGACTTTTTAATCAAAAGCTTACACCTGTACAATGCACAGAAAGGGAATTCAACTGTAAACTATCCTTGGGTTTTTACAAAATACTCTACTAATGTAGCCTTCCTGTGGCATCATACCTGCCAAAGGACGTTCATTCTCTGACAGGTTAAAAACTTCATGGAAATTGCCCTTCTTGGTGGTATGCAAGCGACTTGTGTCCTCATCCTTGCTTACTCCGGCTGGGGCGCTCGAGCCCACGTAGCTCCTGGATGCGATTGTTTGAAGCTGCAGAAAAAGAAACACGATTCCAAAATCTGAGCCAGCGGCATTTAAGCTACACTCTTAAAAATAATTTGGCTAATATTCTTTCTAAAAAAAAAAATATAAATCTATAATGCAGCAATTTTCATTAACTACTACAATAAAGTTCACTTTGGACTGCTGAACTATACTTGTTGCTATAGCACAAGCCCCTAATATAGCACCTGTACATAACCTTTCAAAGGGTTGCCCTTTGCAGGGGTGAAGCACATGGTGCTAAATGCACATACCTTAAAATACCATTTTTCTACAGTAAAGGCTATATCTGATTAGATACAGCTAAGTCACTGCACACAGATCCAGTGACTGTAACTAATGGGACTACTAACAGACAATAGGTTATCAGTACTTGCCTTGTCTTCAAGAGTTAGACAAAATATTACTGCACAAAAGAACTTTAGAAAGAAAAAAGAGCAAAGAAAAAGCCACACAAAACTGCATAAGCTCATTATGAATACAAATGCCGAAATTGAAAGGAAGTTTTCCACGCTATCATCCATACCTTTTCATGCCCTGACAGCTAGCAGGAAAAGAAACAAACAACACAAATGTGACAGTGACAAAAGAAAAAAGTAAAATCTATTTAACAGTATAATACATAGAATAAAACATGAACTGAGTGACACTGCAAGATCTTGCTCACAAACCAAGAAACTACACACAATGAATGCAATTAAAAAAGAGAATTATCAGTGGTTAGAGCACACCAGTTCAATTTATTCAGGTTGCATTCGAGCCATTGATCTTTCCTTTGCTTTGAAGTTACACTGAATTTCAAGAGTGTTGACACATGAAATAAAATCTGAATGGCTGTCAGCATCCTTGTGGGGAAAAACAGGCAGCATGGAGTTCCCAAACCCAAAGTACTTGGGTAAAATCTACTTTGAAACAGAGCTCCTCAACCATTGGAGACTACCCTAGCAACAAGCCTTGCTTCTGGAAGGACAGCAGGCAGTTTCTTTTGGAAATCTTGCCTGCATTTGCTTTTTCATCTTGGTGGGGCACCACATGATTCCAAAAGCTGGCTTTTGGCATTGATGCACTAGCAGCTCAGTTCTCTGCCTTACCATACACATGCAGTTAAACAACTGGCAAACTGATAACATGGAAGCTCAGGACTAAGCTCTTCCTCTGTAAAGACCGATGTTGTTGAAGGCCAACCAGCCTCTGGATGTGTTTTGTTTTTGTTTTTTGTTTTTTGGGGGTTTTTTGGGGTTTTTTGTGTTTTTTTTTTTTTGCACTAAGTTGGCAGCACTTAACACTTTGCAGGATTTAGAGCTAAGAAAAGAAATCCAAAGCAAATGAAAAAATGTGCACTGCAATTGCTAACTAGAAACCAGACTGACAAAAGAGGCACAGCAGAGCATTTTTGTCATCAACTTTTAGGGTACAATGATGCCTTGGGAAAAAAAATAAAGAAAGATGACATGGAAAACAAATGGCTGATGGTAACTGTGATACTGCCTTGGGTACTGCCCTTCTGTGGTGCTCTTTAGCAATGACCAAGCTCTTGGAACCAAGGAAAATAACAGCTTCTTCAACAAAATCTGTCTACAAGTAAAGACGAGAAGAACTTTTCAAAGGCCTTCTTAGACAATTTATTCGGCTGTACATGCACAAAACCAGGTGAAGCTCCATGGCCCAAAACATAAAAAAAGAACAAGGTGAGAGGTCTAATGCTTTTTGCACTGGAATAAGGACTATTTCTGCAATTTGCTACACTGCTTTATACATTCCTGTTATATAAAGAGATAAAAAGAGTTTAAACTTCAGTACCACATCCCATCTGGTGGCTGAAAATGTGAGAAGGTTCTGCCCTTACTCCTAGTCCTGCCTAACCCATGCAGATGTTTCCTCTCAGGCTTGAGACAACCTATGGTCAATTACTAAGAGAAAGCATTGTATCAAACTTTGATAGGCCTTAAGTCTAACTGGAAGTGATTTGATTTGTAATGCTGGAAGAGTCCTGACTGTCTAAAAATGTCACCAACAACCTGGAGGTAGGAACACCTGGAGGTATTCCTTTTCACTTGATCTGTCATCAGCTTTTGACATACAACCTTTACTGATCAGATATTGTTGTCAGGACTGTTCTCTAAGGACACGAGGGTCAGAGTGGTGGTACAGGCAATGAATAATGCATTGTGTCTAAGTTTACAGTGTCTTGTATATGTTGTTTAATGATAAGCCAAAGCAAATACACACATGCTGACATTACAAGCTTTTGGGCTTTGCCTTTTCTATGAAAAACATGAAGAAAACTATCCGTAATCTTTTGTACAAAAATCTATTTTTCATTCTATGAGGTTTGCAGAAGTCTCTCAAGGGGTATAAAATTATTGAGATCCAGTTAATGTTTTCAAAAACATTTGGAATCAGGTACTACAGTCCTGCACACACTTTCTAGGCACAGAAGCCAAGGCCACCAAGCCAGACATGATAGTACAAAACCCCTGGTCTACTTGTCAAAACTTAAGCCATGAAAAAAAGCCAGAAGGAATAATTACTCTCCAAGTTTATGGATTCAAGTTCAGCAATTCAGAATCTTTCCCCCTCTAAGGCAGATTAGAAAGACCCAGCAAGCAGCTGTCACAAACACCACAGCATGTGAAAAACAACCTATAAGCTGAAGAAGCACAGAAACTTTTAAGCCTATCTTCTGCAAGCAAGAGAAATACAGGCCATGGATGGCTTCATCTGAGAGTTCATTTACACCTCTCATCCCTTGGAAAATAGGAGCAAAACACTCACTTTCTGTCATACACTGTCCTCCTCTCCCACTTCCTTCTAAAATGCTCAGATTATGCTGCAGTTATTTTAGCACCAACTGCTCCATCACCCCCAGAACTCCAGATGTCCTCTTCACAACTTAACAACTGAGCATTCATGTGCCTATCCCTTTTGCTCTCCAGTTGTGTACCCATGCTGAATTATTGCTCAGTGCTGCACATTTCAGACAACACTCAGATACTCCATGAATGCAATTACATATTGTGCTAAGAGGCATTAAGCAAATGCTAAAATGGTAATTAGACTGGAGATTTATTACAACTACTTTCATTTTTAAGCTAATAAACATCGACAAACTGAGGGAGATGGAAAAGCATGACTAGCTTTTCAGTTATCATGTCAGGTTCCAAAACAATTTACCAAGATGCACAAAAAACAACCCTTGAAATTTAACTATGACATTTTAACAAAAAGAAAATGTACTGTTGGAGTACCAACAGGTGAAAAGTCACATATCACCACTATGCTAAAAGGATGCCTAATGTGAATAAACGTAAGATCTAATGCCTAAATCTGTAAACTACTTTATTACCTCTGCTAATGCTTATCCCATTAGTAAGCTGCATATAATACTCTAGGCTTTATTTATTTTTTTAACTGTTCTTCAATTTACCTAAGCAACTAAATTTCCACTGAAAAGTAATGTCTAAGAATAGAGGCAGATACATAAAGACTAGATTTCGACAATAAGATCACACAGAATGTATGTTATAGAAACTGATATGAATATGGATGGTGTTATATTTGTTTAGCTTCATATGATTTACAATATATATATACATATATATATATATATATGCACATACATTTTTCATAATTGATTCTTTTCGTACAACAGAACCATAGAAAAACTGTGAATCTTGAAAATAATAAAAGAATAGAATGAACATTGATTGTTAGGATTTAATTAACCTTCTCTTTAATGTGCTCTAGTCACTGGAGAAAAGGAAAAGGGAGAAAGGGATCTGATTTTCAGATGCTGGGACCAGAGGGACAAAAAGATTTATTACCCTTACCCGTCTCGACACTGTAGCATTAGATCTTTCTTTGAGCTGAGGATCTGTCAGGAGACTTATCCAGATGATATAAGGAGTATCATACTTAGCTCTTAGTCTGGGGCATCGTTTGAAGATGAAATCAATAAGGAAGAACTTTGTCCCAATATAGAGTCCTGAAAAAAAAGTCACTTCAGTTATGTATGTGAAAAGGCATTAAGAACATCACTATTTTAATAATGCTTTAACAAGTTCATGAATTAAACCAAATTCTGCATCTTCATAGTGTTAAACCATTCCTTTGGCTTTAATATTTTGATTCTTCTTCTAATGACAGAAAATTATTTTTCTTTTCCTCCCCTGCCCAAACTCCTTCCTCCCTATCCTCCGTTCGTTTAAACCACTTACATAGCTGCTATTACGCAGAAGAACATTAAAATAATCCAAACATATGTTCCAGAACCACTCTGAAAACATGATATGCTTCCAAAACAGAAAACAGATCGGAGCATTCAACCCTGCAGCTCCTGCAAGAATTTAAATGGCAACAGAGGGCTCTCTCACTACATAAAAGTCTATTTTCCAGTCCCTTCTCTTATCTTATACAAGTTACTTCCTTGCATTCTGCCAGATTAAAAAGGGTTTAAAACACTCTCTCAAAACTTAGTACTGAGTGCAATTCAGATCTCTTAAGAGTCAGAGTAAAACTAATTCATCCTACATCTAATTCAACTGCCTTGTCAAGCAAACCTACATTTATGTTCAAACTAACACAATTTGAAGTTCAGTACCACTGAAAGTAATACTCCTTTGATCATATCATTACTTTAATGAAGGGAAAAAAAGAGTTTCTTGGTTCACAGTACATGGTTTCATACCTTAGGAAAAATTATAGCCTCATGCTGTAGTGAGAACCTCTTTTCCCAATGCCCAGCTGAGACTAATTGTCTGCAACTTCACCTACAGTTCATTTTGTCCAGCCTATTCTCCAAGCTGTACAAGTGGTCACATTTACTCTTTTATTTTTTTCCTATCCTGTCATCTTCATGCGTTCTGTGTCATGCCACATATTTAATTTACAAAGATGTATGAGCAAAAAACCCTCAAAATATAGGACTTTTCAGAAGTCTTATCTGACAGTCTGAGGAGCTCTGCTAACAGCTCATCATAAACTTCTCTTCAAGAAGCAAAAGCATTATCCAGTCTTTTTCTATTATATACGGAGATGGTTTTTGAAATGCTTATGACAAATGATGCCAAGCACAATGAAAATACTTTAAAACATTGCATTATTTATTAATGAAAGTTTTCTTTCTTAAACTCTAAAATTCTCCCTCAAGCTCATGTAAATTTGAACACATTAAATCTAGACTATAACAGGTCAATTATTTATGGTGTTTACCCAATCCAAGCCCAAGGATCCTGTAGGGCAAAAAGCAGGATGCAATAAAAGCTGCCCATAGAGCAACATAGAGTTTTTGTGTTATTTCTGGCTGGACCCACATAAACAAGCTGAAACCAAAAAAGAAACAAGATTTAATTACTAGTGTTTCAAATATTGGTCAAGTTTTAAGAGGGGAAAATAGACTGACATCAGATAACTTACTTTTTAAATTTTTCCAGTATGTCTGCCATCTTGCCAAAAAGGTTCTGCATAAAAAGCAACAGAATTAAAAGCAATTCCTGCGTTGTTTTGGTGGTTTTGTCCATATAATGGAAACCAACAGTTTTCTTACTCTGTTAGTAGGCAATTCCCAGAAGCGGTTTTTTTAACTAACTTTTAGCCATTATATACTTCACAATTGAGGAAATACAGAATAGCAATACTCAATGACTTCCATCTCATTTAGCACCTTGTTCTGTAACTTGTGGTTGATTGTTAGAAGTGAAGAAACAATTTGATCCCACTGTCACGACTGGAATGTATTTACATCACTGCAAATATTTTAAATTAAGCTGTCAATCTAACAGCTCAGAGCTTCTGTCAGTAGGTAACAAAATGGGAAGTTTTTTCACACACTTTGAGCACTGAAATTTCAGGAAGTGGTTACTGAGTTCATCAAAAGGACTACTAGCTTCCTGGAAACCAGCCAGTGGATTTTATAATAAACCCATGGAGTTACTTGATTGAATGCAATTTCAACAACTGTTGTTGCAAACTGATCCCTGCTTAGGACTAAGAGCCACCTTCTCTGATAGAACCTTGCTGTCAGAGCACCTGAAAATTTCACCTTCCCAATAAATTTCTAAAGGTGTTCACATAAACATATACACTGCCACCAGCAGAAGGAACTGAGTCTATGCAGTTAGCAAGGGAAAGGTAAACCCCTTTTGACAGCAGAAGATCATTTGACATGGCACAAGGCTGAAGTTCAACTGGATGGTGCAGTCACTCAGCTGCTGCCTCATCAAACTGATGGAGCTGGGAGAAAACCTTCCTTCAGCCTCTCCCACACAAGCAGATTTCAGGGCTTGGAGGGGGTGGAGTTTTTTAAAACATGCTATTTTAGAGATGCAGTGCAAACTGTTGAATTAACACCTAAACAGACAGTAGCCTTCAGCTGAATCTTGAAGGAATAGAGCCTCCTACATCAGTTTTGTGACTAGCAGATTTGGGATATGGATCCATGCTCCAATACACTGGTAAGATTCACCATCCAATCTACATTATCAGAAGCTTATATAAATATATTAGGGAGAAAACTGTGAGAGGTCTAGAGCTTGCTCAGAGCTATGACCAGAGAACCTCAACCAGTTCTCTGAAGCATCATGCCATTTCAGAAGCTCCAGGAATCTGCATTGCTCATAGGTAAAAAAGATCCCTATTCAAGAAAATTATTTTTGAGTATTTGTTTCCACATGATGTGATTGTTATGACAACATCCTTTAACTTGGACTATGCACCTCCTTGTTTCAAAGAGAGCAGCCAAAGAGGTCTGAGAGCAGCACAGTACCTGCGCCTTCTGAGCCACATCTAGAACAAGCTGAAACTTTTCAGATACAGTCAGGTCCTCTTTTGCTTGTTCCTTAGGCAAAAAAAAAAAAAGAGACAATCCATTAATTTTCAGCTCAGATGAAACATATTTTACAAAATGTCTCAGAACAAGGTGATCCCTCAACATACTTGGCAACAGTCCTCTCACTTTAAATAGTCTCTAAATTTACCAATGCCCTCCTTTGTTTCATATCTACTTTTTATGTCTTTCATTGCTGGTTATCTTTAGTTTTCAATGCTTTGAGGGGCCCAGGGGAGACCTTATTGCTCTCTACAACTACCTAAAAGAAGGTGGTAGTAAGGTGGGGGTCAATGTCATCTCCCAGGTAACAAGTGACAGGTCAAGAGGAATCAGCCTCAAGTTGTGCCAGGGAGGTTTAGATTGTATGTTCAGAAATATTTGTCCATGAAAAGGGTTGTCAAGCCTTGAAACAGGCTGCCCAGGGAAGTGGAGTCACCATCCCTAAAGGCATCTAAAAGATTTGTGTCAGTTAGGGACATAGACCAGGACTCAGTGATGGACCTGGCAATGCCAGGTTAACAGCTGGACTTGATGATCTTTAAAGGAAACAGAATGCAAGGCTTCTTGAAGATCCCACAGGATCTAACTTGTCCCAAGCTGGCATATTAGGATTAATTTCAGAAATGTGTTTCAAGTTTTCAGTATTTTCAGGTGAAGCACCTGAATCTAAGAGTCCTGTTAGTAAAGATCTCTAAATTACAAAAGAAAAAAAAATGTCATGTATTTACTTTAGTTGCACCTCACTCTTTCTTCCTTTCACCAAAACCAACACAAATGCAGAGGAAGGTTTAAAGGTGCAATTTTTTTGTAGGTGTACCAACTAAGCGGATCAAAGACCTACCATTGGTTCAGAAACTTCAGGCACAATGCTCCACTGTATTCTCCAACCCCTAGAAATTATGGAAACAGTTAAAGAAAGCAAGAACTTCTCCACCTGCCACCACGGATTATTTGTAAAGGGTTAAAAAGTAGTTTTCTGCAATAAGCACTTATGGCTTAAAAGTAAGTAATATAATACCCAAATTAACAAAGAACCCACAACACAACAAAAGCACAAGCGGCCAACAACAGCAGGCTTTAAAATTAATAGCTAAGTTGATAGTACACAAACACTGCCTGTGGGTTTTACAACAAAAGTTAGTGGTGTACATAGAGTAAATTATTAGGAATACTTTTTATTGTTTTTTCATGTGAACGAAACTATATCAACTTATTCAAGAGCCTATTTGCTACCAGCAATTTTCAGGGACTATGATGTCAAACAGTAAGTATCAATTAATAAGTCATATTAATAATTAATATTTTCAAATATTCACGCTAAGGTGCTCTGCACAACTTTAAGGGGGAAAACACCATAAGCCTAAAAAAAGCATTTTAAAAAGATTCTCTAAGTACAGAAAATGTACATTAACAAGAAAATTCTTTATTTTTAAAAGAGACTGAATTTACAAATGAGAGACACTTTGGAAAAAGTATGCCAAGAGCTACAGAAAAAGGCAAAACTGCACTTTTAGGCCTAGGTGAAAATGCTCTCCAGGAAAAGCAGCAGGCTTCAATATTTAAGGTGATGTTATTCAAGTAGTCTAAATGCTGCAGAATTTTATCTGAAAATGTTAGTGTACTCAGGGGCTTGTTTGAGAGCACACAATACTATTTATGATGACCCAAGTCACAGGATACAAAGATAATTCCCTATAATAGTAAAAGATTTTAGAAACTGAGCAATAACACTAAGCATATTAGAGCTTAAATTTCACTTTGTTAGACATAACGCACAACATTAGAAAAAATAACAGTTTATAACTCAATGCAAGAATAATAAAACATCTTTCAAGCAAAAAATTACAAGAGAATAAGCTAGTATTTAAATAAATACCTGGCTATGAGGTAATTTAGGGATAACCTCAAAATTGCTAAAAATAAGAACATAGGGATGGCCCAGCCATGCCATACAGCATTCATGTAAATCTGCAGATTAAGAAGAAAAAACAAAGAGAGATGTGGATTACAAACTGGGGTACAGTGAGATGCATGAAATACCATTTCCCTCTGTGCTGTTGGGCTCAGAATCATGCAATTCATATATTAAAAAAAATAATAACTTTTAGTCCCCATGACTGACAACAGCCCTGCACTTCTGAACATGAAGTCAAAAATGAGAACAAACCAAATCTCCAGCGATTACACTTAGGTCTCAGCTGCCAGAGAGAGACTATTGACTACTTTTAACACTACAATTCCACAAAGGGGTAGGGGGGAAAAGAAGTAAACTCTAAAGTCTGTGAATCTGCTACATGACCATGATACGGTCACCAATGGTAAAGAGGAGTTACAGCGATTAGCCCCGTACTGGGCAACAGGGTAAACTCTTGCTATAGTATTTCAGGTCAAGTAAATTCCAGATTTTTACCAATGCTAAAAATATTGAAGGAAAACAGGGTTTATTTCATGTAACAAGTACAAACACAAAGAGCTTCAAAAGGTATTCTGTTCCCCTCCCAGCCTCTGAAAATAGAGACTACAGTCTCTCTGTGAGAGATGATACGGTTTTTACTGGTAACCCCAAAATGAAACATTGCTCTAGCTCCCAGGTCCCAGAGCTTTGAAAAAAACCTGCTGAAGTTTCTTCTTTCAGCTTTTATCTGAAAAATATGTTTATCAGGAGAGGCAAGAGGAAAATCAGTAGATTAGGAGAAGGGACAGACAAAGGGCGCCAGGAAAGGGAAGTCTCCTCCTCAATATTCCTTCAGCTGTGCTATGCAAAATAGCATAGGCTCTGTAACTTACAGGGAAGGATCATTTGATGAAAACGTGTGTGACATTTTCACCAGACAAGCTCGTTCAGCTACAACTATTAGCAATTCGTTTGATAGAAAAATATTTTATATACACTGCAAGCAAAAGAATTTAGATAACTCAATTAACAATTAGAAGGAAAACAAATCAAAACTCCCCTAAATACTTATGTCTCTTTGCAGCATCCAAACCTCCTTAGATAGCATGGGAATGCTTGAATTAAGCTCAAAAGACTTGATATTTGCACCTTGAATGATACTGGAATCAAGGCATTTTGCCTCTCCTCACAGTGATCCTAACAAATGGCAAAGAGCACTGATGGGGAACAATAGCTTCTCATCAAACAACTACTATCAGCATTTCAGCCCTAGGCAACAAAAGACTTTGCAAGGCTGAAGTAACCATCAAATTACCAGGACTGGGAGACAAGAAACAAGAAATGAGAGACCAATGCCCAGATCATTTTAAGTTATTTTAATAGTTACAAAAGTACGCTACAAGAAACCCAGGATACACAATTTAAGTGGCTTTGAAATAGAACTGAAGAGACAACTACTGGTATTTAGTGTTAAATGAAATTACATCATTTGATTTGAACTGTAGCACAATCCCTACTCAGATACGGTAGTTTCAATGAATTTCAGCAAATAATAGATTTTTTTAAGTTCTTACTACTCCTAGAGGAATAGGATAACTTACAATAAAGGCAATAGCAGAAGTGTAGATAGAATACCAGTCTGATAAGGCAGAAAGATTCTTCACAAAATTAGTAACAGGTTTGGCACCTCTCTCTAAAGAGAAGAGGAGAAAAAACACAACTGTTAGAATTAGCCGGCAGTGATTAAATCACTTGTAATGACAAACAAACAAATTAGAAAATTATTAAGACTATTCAAGAGATGTAATGACAAAAAGGCTTATCCAAATAAAGAAAAATTAAATCCATCAATGTAACTGAAAGACTAGTTAAGGAATGCATTTCCAAAAACTAAAGTATTATCCAAGACAAAGGTTCTGTCTAATCCTTAAGACACTCTATAGATAAAGAAGGAAAAAAAAAAAATCTACATCCTTTACGATGGTACCCTGAATGCTAAAATGCATTCTGAGCCCTGTTCATATCACCCTGAAGACCTCCACACATGTCAGTTTGTCCCACTGTAAAACAGTGTATATTAGCCTGACTGAATTGCAAGCCACCAAGGAGCAGCTTGGAATCACAGAATCATTGATGTAGGAAAAGACCTTTAAGATCATCACTGCATCCAACCACTAAACCAACACTGCCAAGTCCACCACTAAACCCCGTCCCTAAATGATCCATCTGTAGAGCCTTCCTGCCCACCAGCAGATTAAACCTCCTACCCAACTTGGTGTCATCTGCAAACTGGGGGAGCACTCAATTCTCTGGTCCAGATCAATGATAAAGATATTAAACAGAACTGGCCTCAACCCTAAATCCTGGGGAACACCACTAGTGACCAGCCCCCAGCTGGATGAAGCACCACTCACCACCCCTCTCTGGGCCCAGCCATCCAGCCAGGTTTGTACCCAGCGAAGCGTGCACCTGTCCAAGCTATGAGCAGCCAGTTTCTCCAAGAGAATACTGTGGGAAATAGTGTCAAAAGTTTTACTATAGTCTAGGCAGACATCAACAGCCCTTCCCTGCCTTCAATGGCTATCTTAAAACCAGGCTAATCTCTCTGGGCTATGTTTCTGCAGGACTCTATCCGTTAGCAGCACTTTGCTTACTCTTCCCAAGCCAAGCAACACAGCTTACCACTGCCTGAAGAAGCCTGTCTCCCACCTCTGCAGACCTTTGCTCTTGCTGTCACTGTATGGGAGATGCCCACACTGACCTGTGCTGGAAGATGCCCATGCAGAGATACACACAGCCAGTGACAGCAAAAGGGGCTCTTTCTCAGCTCCCTAAAGTCCACTTGTTCTTTACTCTCTTCCTCTAAGCTCTTCTACCACTTGGGCAAACTAGCTAGGGAACACAAGAAAGCACAAGAGGGCTGCTGCAAGACCACCTTTGCTTTCTCTGTTGGAACACACCAGTTTTGCTTTCCCTGCTGATTAAGAGTGATGACTCCTCTTGTACAAAGAGCCCCAGAAACCCTCATCCTCATCTGCAGTAGAACTCACAACTTTTACAGTCTTCCTTCAAGACAGCCTGCAACTTGCTGTCCTAATTTGTTTGGCTTGAAATTCAGCTATCCTCAGCCTGCTTTCTATGGAAAGTAATTAAACAACTAGGACTAGGTTTTCTTAAGCATCAGCAACACAACCAAAGCACTTCCTTCCAGCTGCTCTGCTCCAGCACACTACACCAAACCCATAGTGGAAACCAGTGGTGACAACAAGATTCTGGAGAGCTCTCAGTGATCATCAGACACCTTGGAGAACAGGGATCTAGATTTTGTGGCTTACCTAGTGGAAGTTAAGAACCACTCAAAGCTTAATACTGTTTTTTTAAAAGGTATTCTGAAGGCAATGCACTTATACCACAGAGAACAAGCAACAAGTGTTCACCCAATGAAACTAGAACCAAGATCAGTATTAAAATAAGGAGAAAAACCCCTGACCTTACATGGAGGTTACAGACCCTTATTTCAACTCCACCTTCCTCTCTATAATAATGTACCAAATTGGAGCACCTATCAACATTTCTACTTTTTTTCAGGCTAGCAAATCTTTGATGCACAGAACTTGGGCTTAACTATTTTGTTTAACCTGCCACCTTTCATCCTCCACTTTCCAAAACCAATTTATCAGCGATCCAAGAGAAAGAAATACAAGACACACTCAGGGTATGCACCATCCCAGCCCACTTCTTTGAAAGCAAAAGCTGACAGATCAACAAGTGAACTGCAATCAGCTAAGGCATCAGCAAATGAGCACTCTTACTTCTGCCAGTGGACAGATACTCCCTTCTCATTCATTACATGTTTACACATTTTAATTAACATTATATGTTTCATTCAGAGATACCCTATACAATTAAATATTAAAAAGAATCACAGCTTCTGCTCCTCTTACTTTGCACTTCAAACGCTAATTCAAGATTCCAGAACCTCTTCTGCTTATGAACTGGCAGAAGCGTTTCAAAACACTGTATTTTAAAAACCAGCAATCCTGCCAAAAGGGTTACTAACAACTACTAAAGAAAATAGTGCTAAGTACTTACTTAATCTTCTCAAATTTTCAGTCAACCTGAAAAATAACAGATAAAAGCAATGTATTAAATAGGTAACTAGTGCAATTGTGTACATTTGGTCCCTGAAATGTTGCTCACAGTTATAAACTGTACATGCATAAAGTTTCCTTCTTACAAAATGTTTTTCTAGTAACTAATATGGTCCATCTTGCATCAGACCAAAAACTGAAGTCTAAAAACCCTCCAGCCTATGACTTGGTGCTCAGTTCTTGGGAGACACATGATGGGAACCTGGTAAATAATATAAATCTCCTTTTACCTCTGACAGCCGACAAACTTAAAAATTCATGTTTTGTCCAAAGCATTCACAAAAGGTTTGAGATGCTTCTGTGCTTTCAGTTTTATTACTTGTTACACAAACACTTGATCGAACCATATAGGAGGTTGTAAAAGAAAAAAAAAAAAAAGGCAAGGAGAAAAAGCAACTTTTAAAGAATCCAACAATTTCTCACAATCATGTTAGGGATTTACCTTCTAGCACTGAGTGGCTCTTCTGTTTCCACTGTACTCTCTTCTGGCTGAAATCTGAAGTCCTCAACATACTCCCCAAATTTGTCATAAAGCCACTTCTGGAGTCTTGAACAGACTGTGTGACATTGCTTATCTATAAAAGAGAAGGTGCAAGTATTAGGATAATTCTAGAAGACATCCTTATCCAATGCTTGCCCCTGTTCCCACACACAGTGATTTGCTGGGAAGCAGACTTTGTACAGATTTCCTGTCCAACACTCTTTGTGGAAACTCACACTTTACTTCTGCCATTGCATAGGAACCCTGACTGCATTAGGCTGATAAAGTAAGACTAAAGGTGACTCCTGCATTGCTCTTAGGATAGTACATGGAAACATCTTATTACCAGAAGTACAGAGAGTAAAACATCCTAACAAACAGTAATTTTTAGCAAACACCATAAAAATATTTTCTGGTTAAGAAGCTTCTGTAAACAAAAGACTGATTTAAATCTCAGTGCTCCTGTTGTGCTGAAGGGTGACCTTGAGAAAAGCAAGTGCAAAGCAAAGCACTCCTGAGCAGAGAACTGGACAACCACCTTGAAGCCACAAGAGTTTGACAGGAAAGGAAGGTGGAAACATAAGCAAGATTCTGCAAGAAGCATTTTTACTACCACTTCCCAACCATTTATAGTCTGTAAAGATTGTGTATATGTGTCTCTATATACCTATACAAATAAAACATGCAGTTTCTTTTTTCTGAAGTCAGGCTTCAGAAATTATGCTGCATTTGCCCCTTTCTATATATGGAATATATAATCACAGTATTACCTGGAAAGTCTCATATAGCAAAAAATGAAATAATGCACACTTTCTGTATGTCAGTTTCATATGTAACATAAGGGTAAAAGCCTTAGGGCAGCACATGTGAGAACAAATCAATCACCTGTAAATCACAAAATTGTTGTCTAGAAGGAACAGACAGACTATTCTTTGAAAATATAAGTCAATACAGCAGTCACAAAAAGGACACTGGTCACAATTACACCAGGATCAAATTTAGTACAGAACTCCATAAAATTAAGATATGATTAACCAGAGGCATGAAAAATTAACCAGCCAACTATGATGGTTTTAAGCTTATGAGAAAAAGCAACTGGTGCTCAGAAAATAGAATCAAACTATTTATTAATGAATGACAATATCATCTAGAAAAATAAGGAATCTAGCAACAGTTTACAGCTGAGCCAATACTTCCCCTGGAAAATAAAAGTATGAAGCAGCTTCCCACATGCTTATACCTTAGAAAGTACTGAGAAAGATATTTTGAGTGTACAAGACTAAAAAAAAGAAGGTTGTACTTCACATAACAGAAAACATTGACATTATGGGAGTACAGGAGGAGCAATTTCAAATTTAATCCACAGATTTAAAAGCGCTAAGTCTCAATTGAGGTGTGAGGAAGAAAGCTTAAATGTACTGGAAGATTGAGAATCTGACTGTTGCCTTAGTTCTTTCAGAAATCACTACATTATTGATAAGCATCAGCTTGAGAAACGTAGATGACAGTGCAGGTCTCCAAAAAATGAGTAACTCTTAAGCTTACCCCTTTGCCAGAATGTCTTCTCTTTTAGAGGAAGGAATTAGTAAAATAGTTAATGGCAAAACAGAACTTAAGAACAAAACAGAACATTTTTTCTATGTATTACACTTGTTTTCTGGTAAGTCAAGGATCAGCAAGGCATGCAAGAAGGATGGCAACAAGTTTCATTACATACAAAACCACTTTACAATACACAATAAATTCCCTGCTCAGGTATGCAAAGTCAACTACAAAAAGCAAATGCAGAATTATGTACAAAGAAATATGAAGCTGCTTGAATGGTCATTCATATTCAGTTTCTTCAGAAAAAAAAAAGGGGCAGAAAAAAAATCCAACTGATCTGAAGTGCTATTAGAGATGTGACCAAGCTTACCTGTTCCATTGGTTTGCACCGGTGGCTTTGCAGGTTGCTGAGCTGCAGACACCTCTTCCGTCCTACAAAGAAAAACCAGAAATAGTGTGACATGTTAAAGATAAAGAATTTATTCTCTTTTAGGTAAAGGAAGCACCAGAACCTCCATGGTTTCCATAGCTGAGATTATACAATCACAAGAATCAAAACATTCATTGCACTTAGGATCCAGGGAAATACCATCCACTGGAAGGAGAGGTGGGGTTTAGCCATTTCATGTCACCAACAGCTCAATTTCATTTTACAACTACTAAACAATTTAGTATCAAATTTGCTGCATTAGATATGCCTTTGTGCGGTATATTCATTGCAATGCCTGCCAGGAAAGCTCTGCAGAGCCACGACTTTTCCCACAGTAATAAATCAAGGGGGATTCCGTATCAAGTTGATAACCACAGCAGTACAGCAAAACCACAGTTTAACACATGAATCTTGAATTCTGCCCTCGTTACTAGCGTCAAACACCACTCTACTTCATAAGAGGAATAGGTATCAAGAATGATTTAAAGCATTATGTTGTAAGCTCTCAAAATGCACAGATACCAACCAATTTTAACAATATCTTTAAAAACTTGCAAAATTGAAATAACAGCTTGAAAAACTGAGACAAAAATGTTCTAAAAATATATGTCAAGTAGCAGGCATCATTGATCTCACCTTTCAAAATTAGTCAAGAATAATATTCTCATCCATTAAAAGTGAACAGATTTTTGAGAACACAAATGCTTTTGCCATTCTGCACATGTGCAAGGCTTCAAATTATATTTGCACTATCCACAGCCTCCAACTGCCAACCTGTCTTGAGAATACTTCAGGCTTCAGTCCCAAAGTCTTCAGCCATCCATGTATAGCCATCCTACAGAAAGATTTTTCTAATGAGGCAGCAGCTTTGACAACATAACACCATCCACAGCAAGCTTCACTTGACAGGGAGTTGTATGATTGAAAAGATTACTGCTTGAAACAGAAAAGTGTCAGTTGTGCAATTTCATTATCACTCATCAGACAATATAGGTACTTTCAAATGTTCCCTTCATCCTTTGCTCCTCAGGAAGGGACTCAAGTGAAACATGGTCAAAAAAATTGAGTGAAGAGATCCCACTGCATTGGGCAGGTTGCAGCAATATAGACAGACATACAGTTCTCTCCCCTGCTGTTCCTCTAGAAAGGACATTAGGAAAAGATCTCAGTGTACTGTCTGCACAAGGGAAAAGGCCATTACTAATATGTGCTGTCTTAACATCACCATACATCAACGGGTATGATGGAGAAACTATACAACTAATTACCTCCCTTCCTTCTTAAGCATTCCCCATATTTTATGAGCCTTCCACATCCTTGTTCATTTCTAAAAAGAACATTTAGAAATAATTTACTGATTCATGAATTGTAACTGGACATTTATCTGCGTGGATGAGCTGAATTCAATGTTTCTGCTTTCAAAGACACTGATTTTTCACAACTCTCCAGACTCTTCCACATGCCTTCTATATTTGCAACAACTCTTCTTTTCAAAAGCCACCTGAGATTCGACCAGTTCATTTTTTCTAGTTAAAACTTTAGCTTTGGTTTCTGTGCCATTTCCCCCCAATTTCTATACAAACCATGGGTTCCTCACCTAGAAACTCCTCCTCTCCCTGCTTCTTCTCCCATAGCCTTGCATCTCCTCCATTTCAAGCTCTCAAAAGATGGACAGCCATAAACATGAGCAAATTTGCACCAACTATTATACAGCAGTGCCTTGTTTTCCTCTATCAGCACATCAGATGGTTACACCATATAGCTGGGCATTTTCATCTGCAATCTGTCACTGTCACTGTGTTTCACTGAAGCTGAAGACACATTTAGGTGGAAAGGAGGCAGTCATTCACAAGCAGGTTCACACAAGCAGCAGCCAGTAACTCAACCCACTCCAGTCATGTGAAGGCACTGGGGTGGTGTCACACCTGAACAACTCCTGTGACAGAGCCAAGATGGGATCCCACCACTGCCAGCTGTCACTCTTCAAGCTGGGGCTTCCTCTGACGTGCTGGGATGTATTTTCAGAAGCAGCACAGTGTCATTACTCCCCATCTTTCTTGGGCAAAAAAATAAAAAAAATCTCATCAAGAAGCAGTTCTGGATAGCAGCCTTACTGGGCTCCATCAGGAGCACATGACAGTTGGCTTTGGCCCTTCTTGGTGCTTTTATTTATTTTTTTGGCAATGTCTTACTTGCCATCTGCCTGTTACTCCTTCCCTATGAAGAACCTGACCTTTGTGAATCATCAGGTTAATGACAGCTCATTACTGCACCTGTGAATCAGGTTATAATTAGCCACTGAAGACAGATCTGAGCCAGGAAGCTCAGAATTCATTGTTTAGGCTTGCACACCTACTGGGAAGCTGAATCCCAAAACCAGGTCACATTCAACCACCAGTTCATCAAGACCACTGGCAAAGGGGAGACATCTTTGCCACAGCTTTTGAACCACTCTTCATGCCAGAGGTCAGTTAAAAGGCTGGAAAACATAAATAATCTCCAGAACAACACTGCGTTCCTATGTGGGCTTCCTAACCACAACCTGCACCAAGAAAACAAGCTGCATTACTTCCTCTTGGACCACACTTTCTACCCAGATAAAGGGTTTTACTGGTAGCACCAACACATCCCCAGCCTGAGGCTAGGTTGTATTTATGCAACTAGAGATTGTCCCAATTTAAAGCACAGGCTGATTAAAACAGATAAGAGGACTCTTGGCCAGTGGAGGAGACAAACACAAATGTAATTTGTGTCTCCCCTTTGTTTTTTCTTCAATCTACTGAAGTCAGGGAAACCTGAATATTAATGAGTATTAGAGCTGTTCATGACCAGTACACAGGTACTACTCAAAACCAATCAGCACATAGTCATACAGTGTCCATTCACTGTTGCCCCACAAAACAACATCAAAGTATTATTTCTGTAGCTGCAAGTATGACAGAAAAGTTAAGGGAGCCTTGCCACCGAAGGCCATTTATCTGAAATAAATATTTTTGGCTTATGCACAGGAGGCCGTGAACACAGATGCAAATGGAGATGTCTGCGAATCAACAGACTACCCCCAAACAACTGGGTGGTGAAGACTAGAATTGCTGCACACAACAGGTCCAGTCACTGCCAGGATATTCTCAGACATATCCAAAGCAATTTTCCCCACAGGCTAATTCCAAGTTCACAAGCAGCTCCCCATCAATCTTTCAACAGGTGTTGTAGAAGCTGAAGCCAGGCAAGGCTGTTAAATCTTTCCTACTATTCAAAGCAACCTGAATGTACATGAACTTCCATCAAAAGCACATTCCAACCTCGTACATAGAAAAATAAGCATAAATGAGGTATCTTCTCAGCCTAGTATAAAGATATATCATTCAGGTACGCATGGTTTCTTAACCTGAAGACCTGTTAAAAAACAAAGTTAAATCATTTTCATGGTTTGCATCTCCTTCCCATTAAACACATCAAATACTTAGGAAGCCTTTGCCATTCTTATCCACAATGAAGGAATAGTGTCTTATGCAGAAGTATTGTCTATTTAGTCCTTGTAAAAATAGCTCATAGTGCTACTAATAAAAAGGTTTGCATGAGTCACAGCCTGCTGGTAGGTGTTGTTGCAAAACTTTTTGTTATTTTTTTTTCCTGTGTGATTCTAGCTCACAATTTGTAATATATGGCAGCAACAGCTCACACATTTCAGATTATTTATTCATTGCTGCACTAGCAAAATGTCATAAGATTCAGCTGCTGTACCAAATGCTGGGATGTCCTGAAGTGCGTCTATGGAAAACTTTAACTGAGGCCACCATGTTTCTGAATACTCAGACATGCAGACATTAAACACCATGACAAACAAAGCCACTAAAAATGTGCTTCTTCCACTGCTCCCTGTGCTCAATGGAGGAAGCCCCTGTCCTTAACTAGCAGAAAAAAACCCAAACCCTCTAGATGTTTTATACTGCTAAATGTATTGATATGCTTCACAAATACTTTTAAGACTACAACTTTGAAAATTATTTCTTTCTTCTTATGCCACAGCATGGTTTGGTTTCCCTTAGCAGTTCGCTTCTGTAAGCAAAAAGTACATGCAAACACATCTATATACTATCGTGGTTTAACCCCAGCCTTCAACTAAGTACCACACAGCTGCTCACTGCCCCCAACAGAGGACATATGAATATCTATTTTAAAATTGTGTACAGAACTACCTGAGAAGCAGGGAAAATTTGGTTTTGTTTCCATAAGCAGAGAACTTTCTGTGGTTACTTTGCTTAATAAAATTAAGTTTGCATCAGGCATAAATTTGGCCTATTACATATTTGACTATGCCAACATTTCACTTGTAGTCTTAATAAAAGTACTTCAAAATGTCCACAATGAAGTGCAAAAAAATAATAAGCAGTGTAGAAGAATTTCACACAACGAAGCACAAGCTAAGGAAAAATCAAACAACCCAATTTTTCTCCTCCTGGGTAGGAACTGAAAAATTCTCAGTCTTACTTTGTTGTAACCTTACACATCCTGCCTGTTCCAAAAAGGTTGAAATACTAGTAAGACTAGTTAAAGACTCAGGTAAGAGGGATAATTGGCTGAATGTAATCCCCAAGTGCAACACCCAAGCTAACAGGACTAGTGTAATCCTTAGGATACCTAAATGGGAACACAACACTCCGGGAGTGATGTCATCCTACCTTAATTTAGCAATGTCATGCCTGCTAGAGATTTGCTGTTGTCCACAATCCAACAAAGCACAGATGTTGACATTAACATTGTTAAACAAAGACCTTCCATTACTTTTCTTACATGTGCTCAGAAGCTGCAGTGGGCCAGAAGAGACTCTGGGCCACCCTCATTACTCTGAAACAGGGCAGGATGATGCAGAGGAAGATAGCTCCTCATCCTCTTCCAGGACTCCCAGCAATGAGAAGATCACTCTCCACCCGCTCTGTGCATGACCCAGAACCCAGGTGTGCCTATTCTTGGGAGAAAGCCAAAGGCCTATGCCAACACTAAAGACAAGCATATGGAATTTGTATCTCAAGCAACCTCTTGAAGGCAGCCAGTCACAGACAAGAAGATATCCTTAGGCATCATTTTCATCTACCACAATATTCATTGCTTTATATTGTTGTTACTGAGCTAACAGATACTCTCAGCATGGGGACGGGTCCAAGTTTCTCCTCTTCAGCTGTCCACTCAACCAGGCAACATCAGCCTAGATACACAGCCAGAGCAACCAGCACAGGCAATAAAAATGCACTCCCACATCCTAGCTCTAAGAGTAACTCTAAAATGTCACTAAAAAAATGATCAGATCAGAGCACTCTGAAGCACCTTCCCATTGCATGGTCATGGCACTGCCTTGGGAACCAGAGTCCTCCACCAGAGCCCCTTCTAAGCATGTGACTTGGCAGCACAGGTCAGGACTTCACACAGACCAACCTGGCATGGAACAAGTGATTTGGAAAACCATCACTGTGAAACATCACTTTAAAAAATCCCACTGTGCTGGGCACTGAGAATAAGAGGGAAGGCCTAATTTATCTTCCATCTAAAGCCTTGGTGCACCCACACACTGAATACTGCATGAGTTCAGTCTCATCTTAAGACAAAACAGCTGAAGAATGGCAACTGAATTGATGAAAAGGATGTAGTACTCTTAAGGAGACAGTGGAAAAGCTGGAACTCCTCAGTCTGGAGCGAAGAGCAAGAGAAGAAGACTGATCAAGGATGGCAAATAAACTGATATTGAACAGTTATTCACCAAATCTCACAATTCTGTAAGCATGGGGCACTTGTTGAAACCACTAAGAAATCCATTAAAAAGGAAAGCAAATAAATTGCATCTTTAGAGTCAAGAGGAGACTTCTGTAATGTATTATTTCCATAACTTCCAGTGATAGATAGCTCCAGCACTTTCAACAGTGTTAAATAAATGTATGGATAACAGGACTGCAGAGACTGAAGTGAAAGGCAGCAAAGTACCTTCTGATACTCTTAAATACAGTGTTCATGGATGCTTATGAGGAGCAGCTGAGGCAGCTGGGGTTTTTTAGCCTGCAGAAAAGGGGTCTCATGGGAGACCTCACTGTTGTCTAGTTACCTGAAAAGAGGTTGTAGCCAGGTGAGGGTTGGTTGCTTCTCCCAAGTAACAAGTGACAGGACAAGACAAAACAGCTTCAAGTTGCGCTAGGGAGTTTTAGCTTTGCTATTGGGAAAAATTTTTCACTGGAACACTTGTCAAGCACTTGAACAGGCTGCCCAGGGTAGTGGTTGAGTCGCCACAATATTTAAAAACATGTAGATGTGGCCCTTAGGGGCATAATTTAGTGGTGGACTTGGCAGTGCTGTGTTAATGCCTAAACCTGATGATCTTAAAGGTCTTTTAGAAACTGATTCTATAGCAGCAGGAAGTAAATTGACCACAGAAAGCAACTAGGCTCATGTTTCCTATAAATGGCTCCTACTTCCATTGCTACAGAATACCAGTGGACACATGCTTGGCCTGAGCAGAAAGGCATTTTTGCACTCAGAATGGAGTACAGAAGGAAGTAGCAGGCTGGGAAGAGTTTGTATGGCACTGGGAAACCTCATATCCAAGGAAAAAGTTTTGCCTGTTTGTTCTTGCTTGTCACCTCTAAGTAACCTGCAGTGCTTATAGTGTGCGATTACCAACTCAGCCCACACTATGTCCTGATGATAGCAGTTGGCAGTGAACCACAGAGCCTGCTGCTCAGCCAAGTAATCTGCTGAGGAAAATAACACAGGCAGCTAGTATTCAAGTGGTCTAGACCAACAAGGCCACCAAGCAACTGCTATGATCTTAAGATCTAAAGTCTGTGCAGCTGGGCAAACTAAGGAGACACAACATCAAATGTGATTTTATGCATCATCAAGATGGATGTTCTTGAGGCTGAAAGGGCCTAGGGGCATGGGAAGGCATGTTTCTACTTGTCATTGCAGTGGCAAGGAAGGCTCAAACTCCAGTCACTCTCACGCATTTAGCGCTGTGGTACTGGGATTTCTGTGCTGCTACTAGAATAGAAGTAATAAGGACTGGACAGTCTGGAGAAGACATAGGTTTTGAAAAGGTAAAGCATATGCAATGGCATGGCAAAAGCTCTGGCTTTCAGTAGCTCCAGGTGGGCAGGATCCCAGAATGAGGGCATCAGAGAAGGTGAAATGAAGAATATCTCAACTAGAAAAGTGTCATGACACTTCTGTAGCTCTGGAATATGTGTGGCCAAGTAACTCACATGTGCATGGTGTGAATGATGTACTTTTACAGGAAAACAGCCAGCGTCTCTCTCTATGAGCTATTATTTTAAGAGCACCTATGCTGGAAACATATACTTTCATCGGAACTTCTCAGACTGTCAGAGATCTCAAGTGGCTTTCAGCTTTATAGTGAAGATATTTCTCTTACCTTGTTTTAAGTGTTTCATTGACTTTTTGTTCTAGTTCTATTCTCCTCTGCCGTTCCTTTTCTAGTTCCTGCCTTAACGTTTCAGTGCTTGTTTCTTCTCTCAGCTTCCTGAGCTCCTCCTCTGTTAATTAAAGGAGAAGATAAAGATTTAGTTACCCTGAAGTATTTCTATAAGAAATTTAAAATCTAATTATGACAGATTAAGTGTGGGAGATTTTTTTTTTATCTGTGCTCTACCAAATATGTTAACCAGAAAAACCAAGTAATCAAACACTAGACAGACTTCATAAAAAGCACACAGCTGTATGATGTACAAAATATTTAGTTACAATTGTTAAGCAAGGAAAAGAACAACTCTGAAGTTTTCTTTTCAAGATGCAAAATAAGCCGATGGTACAAGCTGTCTTTATTTAAATACAACATGACATACTCTTTCCCAGAGAAATTATCAGCAGGAAAGGCTATCTGCTGCTAAATCCAGGGGTCATAACAAGGAAAAAAGTATCTGGTTTTTTCCCTCATATCTATGGGTAGGAAAACACAAATTCACATGAAGCTATATGATGCCATACAGACCTCTGCCTGACAATTTCTGGCACACCTGTAATTTTATGCAAGTCAGATGGTCCCATTATGTGCCTGAGCATCTTACAGTTTTAAGAAGAGGTTATGAAACAAGGAAATAATTTTAAATTTTTACCTTCTTCTGAGGTTACAGTGTGCCCTACTAACTTCCATGTAATAATTAGCTATATAAACATACACACACATACACACACACACTCTCACAAATTCTTTCACAAGAAGTTAGTAGCAACTACACATAAAGGTTTTTTTGTCTAATTAGCCTTGGTTTTTTTGTCACTGGCAGTGTCCTTGTTCATGATCTTATTTTACTCTAGAGCTAAAATGGGGTCACTATGATTGATAACTTTTCCCAAATAGGCATACAAGAGATATGACAAAATTATGATTGAGAGTCTCTTTTTTTTTTCTTTAAGTCTTTTTAAACAAAAAATTTACTCTATATTTTGTCCTCTGAGCTGTGTTTTTTAGCTCAATCTCAACAATAAATAACTGAACAGCAGGTGTATTTCAAGCTTACAGCAAAGCAGAAGAGAAAATACTTCACCACACACAACGCAGATTCAGGCTTTACATTGTTTTAAAAGACTGGCATACTATCTTATCCAGCAACCCCCTGTGTTTCTTTACATATATTGCCTTGTAAATCTTTGATAATCAGATAATTTTGATATCTGAGCTTCTCTGACTCCAATCATTATGCAGCTTGAGAAGGTCTGAAGCCATAATGCAAATGTCCAGAGGAAATGATACACTCTCCCTCCTCTGCAGAAGGCCGTGGGGCAAGATGTCCAACCACTTTCTCTGCTGTGCAAGTTAGCTGGTGGGAGATTATCTGTACTCTTGAAGCAGTAAGAGGTTTAGAGCACAGAATTAAGAGAGATGGGAAAGAAGATATATGAATCAAGAGGACAACATGATGGCTTCCACCATGAAGCTACAGCTTGAACTCCACCAAAGAGAAAGGAGTGCTATCATCCATCTCCCCCACTGATGGATGATTAGTGATCCCAGGAAGCAGAGCTGGAGCACAAAACCCAAGTTATCCTCCAGCAATTAAAACTGAGAATCCCCAAGAGCAGGGTAGAGAAATGTCACTGTTGCAGCAGATAATTCTCTCTCCTGTAAATAAATGGAAAGGTATGGACATAAAGGCAGACTTACACATGGAGCTGCTCCTAACTACATGTCCACACGGAATTTTAAATGCAAAAAGAAAACTGTGTTTATAATTAGTTTACCCTGCTTTCAAGGGCTTGTCTTTTTCCAGAGCAAGAGCCTGCACACAGCTGAGGGGAAACATCTGTTGCACTTCAAATGCACTGGAGCTTGTGCAATATCATGAAGATATCACAGAAAGTTCCAAAGGTTGATAGGGATGTTATCTTCTCAAGACCATTAAAGGGAACAAATTCTTCATTAAGCCCTTTTTTGTTTTGTTTTGGTTTTTTTTAAAGAGGAAATGACTATGCATTTTGTGTACGTAAGAAAGCCACAAGCAGTATAAATTAACTTCAACATCCTTGAAAGTCTACTCAGATCTTCCAGCTTCCTTCATTCCAGTTGTTCTGATTGCGCTACATCTCGTACTACTAAAACCAAACAAACTCCCCAGAAATTCAACCACCAAAAGGACAAGCAGCGCCCAAGATTTTTTTTTAAGGGAAGAGGCAGAGTTAAAGGGTGCACAACGAATGAGGCAGAGCTCCTATAAAACAGAACAAAAAAATACAACATCCCATCATTACGGTTTGTCACAGCTTCACATTTCAGAGCACTTTCTAACTTTCCCATGCATGACTGCAATTCAAATCCACTCCACTGCAACTGTTCTCGCCCCTTTAAGTCTTTAAAGCAGTGTTTGTTGCTGCTTTGGCAGCAGTGTGGTCTGGCACTGTAAAACCTTCGTGTCTGGTTAGTTAAATACTTTTAAGTCTGCTAAGCAACAGAAGACACAGAGAGGAGAAGAGGGGAAGTTCTTCCTTGCTCTCTACCCTTAAATAATCTATCATTTGGCCAAGTTGAGCTGCACATTCAAAAGATATTTCTCTATCCCTATGGGGTCCTCTTGCAGAATGAGTGAAGTTGGCTACAAAGAGTAGAGGTCACAGACCCCTGAGAAGAATCCCTAAGAACATTTCACTATGGTTATCTATCCACTGAGCTTTACAGATGAGTATCCACCTTGATGATGAGAGTGGAGTGCTGCTTGGATTTCATCTTCAGACAGTCAAAATTCAAACATTCTCCCCTCTCAGCACACACACAAAAGGGTAAAATGTAAAAGGTCAAGCTTCAGCTTCAAGACTAATCAGCTTCCATAATTTCCCTCCCAGGCATATCAATCACAGCTCACTATCTTCTGCTGGGCAAGAAACATTAAAATAGTGCAAGAAGCTCAGGGTATGGCTTAACTGGACATGCAGGTGAAGTGAGCAGCCATAAAGGTGACCTGGTTAGAAGCATAAAATTACTAACAGAAGAAAATGTCTGCTGAAACACTGACAGAAAAAAAACACTGGTAAGGCTGGGAACTAGGCCTGGGAACCAGAAACATTGTCAAGAAGAGCAGCTGGGCTCACTTAAGTGCACAGCCAGGTACCTAGGAACCAGAGACATCCTGAGATACCATTGACAGACACAAAAATAAGGAACTGTAACAGAAATTTATAATCCGAAAAGGTGAAAAAGTCTGAAAAAAGAGAAAAAAAATCCCAGAAAAGTAAGACTTGGTAACTTCCACTGACTGTTCTATCTGCAAGAACAAAAAAGCAGTCTAGAAAAATAAAAATTGGCACAAGAGAACAAAAAAACATCAACATCTATTGGCTATTCTGAGTGAAAAATAGAAATTAGCAGCATCTACTGGCTGATGAAGTGGTGGTGTCCCACATCTTATTTCTCTATGATACAAGTATGGCTTACTTTTTATTCAAAATGAAGCTTCTCTCTACAAGAACTTCCCATACTGCATGCACTTTTCCTTCCCCAAACAGGCTGAACTCTCCACACAAACATTCTAAGAGATCTTGAACCCTTGCCAAGCAGGGTTTGCTTTGTCCACCCATACCTGGCATGATTTGGCCCACATGGGGGGCCAAATATGGGCCCATATATTTGCCCACTGTCCAATTAGCTTGATACTGGTATTAATATAAATGTGTATATGTGTACATAAGTAATCCATCACAATTAGATTTTCTGCTATCTTACTGAAAAGTTGCTTCATTAGTGATAACTTTGCAGTAACCTGTAATAGAATACACCTACTTGGTCACTGCTATAATATTGATTGCTCTCTCTCTATATATATATATTTCACTCATATATATATTCAATTTATAAATCATAGGTATAGTTTCTAGGGGTGATTTTTACGTTATTTGTGGCAATCTGTAATAAAGTAGATAAATTTAAAATAAAAAGCCTCCATGTCTTTGAGTATTACAGAAGCCTACCAACCTTCAGTCTCAACCTCTGTATACCTACACATCGGGTAACCCTTTAGGTTGTGACAGCAGGTGTGACCCTGAAAAAATGCTTTAAAAGCTCTCTGGAAAAGTCAGCTTGTGTAGAAAAGCAGGACAATACCTGGATGCTACTGCACTTCTAAAAATGAGCTGTAAATGCCTGTGAGAAAAAGTAGCAATGGTGTTCCAATGACATTAACCCACATATTATTGAATATAAACCCTACAAGAACTGACCCCATAGTAAAGAACATCATCAGCAATACATCTCAAAGGTAACCAAAAAATTTATGCATTTCATTTTTTCCTCTATGATGTCTAACAGAACTCTCACACATGAACTCTAAGGATTCAACCACTCAAATTCAAAGATTTAACATTTCAAAAGGTTTAGCTGATACAATGTAACTGCTAAAAGAGGAGCTACCAAGTATGTTCCCTCAGCCACTAGAGCAATCGAAAAATTTCAGTCTGCTCCTCAGAATACACAAGCTTGTAAAACATATTCCAACAAAAAGCCCCTAAATACAAAAGTATTTAGTTCTGGTGAGACCAAACAGAATCTGAGTAGCATTTAGATAAGAAGGATCACACATCAGGCTGGGAAGGCGTGGCAGAAGGTTGGATTTCTAATTCAATACTGCATGTGCAGTAAAGCCGATGTTTCCCTTAATCCCAGGATTGGAGGTAGATTAAGGAGTCTCCTCGTAGCTGTTTTACATAACAACATTCTTTCCTAGGCCTACAGGTGCATTGCAAAATTCCCCTTTGGGGCAAAGTGATCAAAAATTTCTTTCAAAACGAGCTAGAGACAGCCAACCATTATTTCTAGCTACCAAATCAGTTTAGTGTTAAATATAAGGAGACCAATTTGAAAATTAGAAATGCCAAAAAGCATATATGCTCCCCATCATATTTACATGAGGAAACACCAGTACTTAATGGGACAAAAATAACCCTGCTATGTCTATCTTAATCATGACAAATCTCTCTATAACCCTTTGAACATTACCAGAGTTCACATAATTTAACTGGTACTAAGCACACTAAATTCCAATCACATGCCTTCAACCTGGATCTCATCAGCCACACTGATGGAGCCAGACATTGGGAGTCGTCTCCAGTGCCGGCAGTTTCTACCCTTACCAGACTCTCAATTCCTACAGAAAGCTAGTATTTTAACTTTGTTCCAAGTAAACCGACCATATGGCATTACTAACAAGATGCTAGGAGTCTGAAAACATATCTATTTTCATCATCAGAGACACTGAAGAGCTTTTAGTCTTCACCTTAAAAACCAGCAGCAAATAGCAGTGCTGTGAAAGACATGCAATGGCTCCATTACATGCGATAAAGCAAAGACATACAAAGAATGTTATGTGAGCAGCAAGCAGTGATGGAGGGAGGACCCACAACAGAATTCCCTAACCTGTCTTTCCTGCTTAGTTACTTTGCAGGAACCTCTGAAGACACATTCACAATTTGTTACCTGTTCTTCTAATCCATGATTCTCCTTCTTCCAGGGCATATGTCTTTCCATCAGTGACTTGAGAACCACAGAGACTGCGAAAGTATTATCACAAATCTACCCAGAAGGCTTCAGCTAAGACAGTAGCCTTTGATCTCAGACACTGAAAGATATTTTACTTCTTTGCAGGCCAGATTCTTGGGAAAGAAAAGTACTTAAGACATTGCTCTAGCAGCTCTACTTTATTAGCTGTCCTTTCTTCTTTAAGTCACCTCTTAAATTCATATCCTTTTTTATGCTTGGGCTTCCATGCTTCAGTTGACGAGCACAAAGCTCACCTGGCTTAGCAGGACTACTCTTAGCATTTTAAGAAGGAAGAACCTACAAACGTGCCTTGCCAAGTCCCAGGCTCCAGGTTGACTGACTAATCCCTTCCTTTGTCTTGTGTGATTAGGTGATCACTTCCGAAATGGATACCAGTATTCTTGTTCTTCAGAGCTCTCCCACAACAAGTGGTCTGGAAGAACTCTTCCTTGTTTTGGGGTTTTTTTTTTGCATTTGTGAACACCCTGCTTTGTCAATTTCATGGTTTTCCGTTGTGGTCAGACCTCTTGCTTGAATCTTGCATCAATCTTTCATAGAGAAAACATGGTAAAAATATTTTCTAATAGGAATGTTGGTGTCATAAAAAGCCAAAAGCAGACAGAATCATTAAAGATTAAGAATGTTTACTGAGTGCATATCCTTCCCTCCTCTCTATCCTGTTTTGTATAGGCATTTTGGTGGAGTGGAGAAGTGAAACAATCAAATATAAATCCCACATTTTCACTATGACCATTCTCCAGCTAAATCTGTACACATAAAAAAGAAGAAGTGACCTGTCATATACAGAACCAGTCAATTTGCCTTTAAAAAGCTTTAACATGGGTTTGGCAGTCCAGCAGTCTTTTTTTACTTGGTTTTGTTTCCATCATTCTCTTGTGTCTCTCTTTGCTCTTTCAAAGGCAAAGCTCCTGCTCCAGCACTTACAATAAGCACAGATTTTGAGGACCAGTTCTTGAGTCTCTTTGCATACGCCTACAGGGCGAGGAGCAGCGTGGGCTCTTGCTATGCGGATAGGAAATAAGCCAACTCCCATCTAGAGGCAGTGGAGGGAAGGCCGAGTCTGAACCTTCACCCTGCCTCTCAGTGCAATGAATATTCTCTGGTACTATTCTCCTCACCTGAATAGCAGAGTCTCATGTGAAGTGTTCTTCTATTCCATGAGATGAGGAACACTGATTTATAAAGCACATCATATTCAACAAGATCTTCCTCTATGAAAACTGCTCTAGTCTCTCTCACCATTTCTGTTACATTCTACTTGGAGTGGGTGAGGTTAGAAAGAACTAAGATGCCATTGCTATTATTTGTACAAAACAGTTATGCTAAATATCAATTAGTACCTTCACATACAGTGCTTTCAGTGGAGCTTTATTGTGTTATAACTGACACAAACAGGACCATTTCCCCTTCATTATGGAAGGGTTTTGAATTACCCTTCCTGAAAATACAGCTTACTGAGACAGATCCCCTTCCCGAAACAGGAAGTGGGAAGTTTTATATTGCTAGATACACTTAAAAAGTCAGCTTAAAAGTCATGAAAAGTACCACTGCTCTATGAATTTTCAGAAATTTCAGAGAATAAAAGTGCCAGAAGAGATGCAGAATCCATCTAAAATGATGGGAGCTGCAAAAATATTGTCACTATTGCAGGAATGGTTTTCACTCACTGGTTTTGGCAGAAGTGAAATAGTCTACAAATGTTGAAACAACGTCTGGCTTAGAAACAGCAGTAGGCTCTTCCAAGGCTTTTGTGTTACTAAGCTGAACAGGGAAGGGCAAGTTCCACACAGGGTTCCCAAAACCTTCATCCTAGTTACACAACAGTGCTGACCACTGCCCTGACTGGATTTTCACACCCTCTCTGCAATGCGTGAAGCCAAGCTGGGCACACAAAAAAAGCAGAAGCAAGAGCACAGCCCACCTACATAACAAATTGAGTAGGTGGCATCTGTTCAAGCCTCTGGAGGACCTCAAACAATACATCTCTCTCAGGACAGTGCTCCATTTTGGTTCATCAGTCCCATGAAAAGATAGTGTGACAATATGAGATCCTCCAGCATTCCAGCATCTTCATGTACAGCATTATTATCTACATCTCCATGTACGTCCTTTGTTCAGTGGTTTGGGCAGATTGCACAAACCAGGACCAGAACAAGGACCAGCCCATGACTCCAGCCTCCTGTTGCACCGGGCTGAAGTCTCATCCTTTCTCTCTGCTCTAGTCTCAGAAACCTTGTGCTCATGGAAGCCAAGCTGACACCAAGCAAGAGACTCTCCTCACACAAGCAAGACAATCTCCTCCACCAGTCAGAACAGAGTCCTTGCAGGTGAGAAATGGAGGTCTGAATGCTCTTTAGTCTATACTGAGGGCTCTGAAACCCCAAACAAGTGCTCTAACCTGCTCACAACTGCCTCTTCCAACAATGTTTCCAAGAAAATGAGGCCAGAGTTTTGGAGGTTTTTGTTCAGTTTTTCTTTGTCCAGGAAGGCTACAAATTAACTCAATATACACAGTACATCATGTAAGCATCTCTGGGTATAAGCAAAATCTTTCCTACACCTCTTAAGAAACTTTCTATAGTTTTTGAGAAGTCTCCCAGTCAGAAGTCACATAGAGTTCAAAAAGGCACACGCGGATGAAGAGTGTGCCAGAGCAGAAATTTCAAGGGAAAAGCAGCATAATCCCAACTTCTTTTGCACTGCCGGTATAAAAATCATAACCAAAACCAGTGGTTTGGTAAGCCCCTAACGACTCCTGCCACAGTCTGCTGTACTAAGTGGAATGCAAAACCCTTGTGGAAGAGGAATTTATTTCCTCCTAGTGCTCTTCACCCTCACCTGGCGTTTCTTTGATTTACCAGTTCATGACTAACTCTCTTCTCTAACAGCCACCTGTTTTGTTTACCCTCAGCTGCTGCTACCACCAACTCCTCTTCCCTGAGCTGCTAAATTTAGCATTGCAAAAAGGTTGAACATCCTTGAATGAGAATTAGCTAATACTTCATGCAAACCACAGGATGCATGTGTGCTTACAAAGCACCTTGTGGCACTGAAACCAGAGTGCTGGTATCTCCAAAACTGCCCTCTATAAGCAGGCGCAGGAAACAACAGGAAGAAAAAGAAAAGCAGGAAGAAAGTGTTTACCTCAATGAGGTATAAACCCAGAAAGACTGTTTTGTGGGTTTGCATCTTGTTTTGTCTTTCAAATGCAAGAGCAGCAAGCACGATTTTATTTCTTGTTTAGAAACTAGGTTTTGAAAAAGAAACACTAAAACCACTACTAACCTTAGCGCATCAATGTAACTGCCTTCCCAACCTGAACCCTCAACTAGCCCAAGGCAGTGTTCATGTGCATTAAAAACGCAGGTTCAAACAACACAAAGTCCTTCAGAAATGAATGATTCTGACTGTCACAGCTCCAAGAAAAAGCTTTTTCCATCCACATGCATTCAAAACTCCAGTAGACTAAGCCCTCTGTACTGTTCATTGAGCTGGTACTCAAGCCTTTTTCTTCAGGAGCCCACACCAATACTGCAAACCCAACAACTCTGTAATTTCAGCTACAGGAAACCCAAGCTTTTGCTGAAGAGCTCCTGACCTAGCAGTACAGGCTGGGGACACCCAGGGCTGACTCAAACCACCCAGCTGAACTACCCCATTGGCCTGAACCTCCAACCATCTTCTCAAAGTTTATGTGAAAGGGTGAGCTTTGTTACCCTTTACCTTGGAGTTTGCTACAAAAGTCTGTGCAAAGGAAAAAAGATTCAGCTAAAAGTGGTAACGTAGTTGATCAGAAGGTTTTCAAATTACAGCAAGAACCTGAAGACTACAAATGTTCACAAAAATATATACTCTATTCAGTTACTGTAAGAATATGCTAAGAAAGAAGAATGGATTCACCAACCTGGAGGTGCCCTGGGAAGCCTATTATGTTTTTGTATCAAAAAGGATGTCCTAGTTCAAACCAGAAATCTGTTCTGGTAGGTCCTACTGTTTCTGTTACACATTAGATTACATGGGGAAATCACACGTGTCCCATCTAGTTTAAAAAACAACTGGATAACAGGATCTTAAGCAGTATACCTTTGGAGATGAAAGGAGTACATGGTACTGCACAGTTACATAGATTCAAGTAAATCACTGGAACTAATGAGGCAAGTCAAACAGATCTTTCAGTTTTTGTCTGATATTCCAATCATGATACTTCTTCCAAGTACCTGTGGAAGCTGACAGCAGCTTGTTGTAAATTCTTTCTCACTCTCCTTTATCAGGGCTCCCTCACACACACATGGGGGAAAACATATCAAAGAAATATTGTCAAATGAGAAACAAGTTACAGAAAATTAATGCCAAATCTTTGAGAACATATTGGAGATAAAATACAAGTGCTGTTGTTGGATTATAGTCTAGAAATTGAATAGAACCTATAGTCTTGTTATTCCTACCCTTAGAAAGCATCTGACAAGCTTTGAACACATGAAACCAACCCTCATACTCTGAAGTTCAAAACCAAAACTTTAAAATTACCATTTTGGGAAGCAACTGAGCAAGAATTCTCATTGATTTATTACAGAGATCTCTACTTCTATCAAGTTACAGGAATGCTTGTCTTCCATTTTTCTGTTTTTAACTATCCTGTCTTAAAAATCAGCAGTTCAGACCTCTTGAGATAAAATCTCAAAAATCTTGCAGCTGCCTCGAGCCATGAATGACTCATATATTTTTTCTCATATACATACACACACATATATATACACACATAAACCCAAACAAGTAACACTGGAAATCTACAGATGCTCTTCTCTGTATTTCTTACACGACTTACCAGTAATTCTTACATTTTTTAGAGACATATTTTAAGACATATTATTTGTTGAAACAGCTGCTGAGGAAATGCATTGGTTGCTCCTTCAGAAATCTTTTCTTACGAATTACTACTAGAAAAAAAACCACCTATCCCAAGCACATTATGGCTGACTTAGTCCTAAGATAACCTGCAGATGTCAACATCAAGACTTCAATTAAGCAGCTTTAGTCACGTAGTGAGGTATGTTATGAGAAATGCAGTGAAGAAAAAACATCCAAGTGACCCAGAAACCCTGGGAATGCTTTTAAGTTCCTCTTACGGAAACATCAGCTATCCACGTGCTATCCACACACCAGCACACCTCAAAATTCTGATACCAACTTCTACAGCTTAGAGAAACCTCATTTCAGCAGGCTTAAGCCATTCCTCTCCACAGAGCATTTTATACTTACGTAAAAAGTGTTTTTCCAGTAAGGCTATTTCCAGGTGACCTTTGATCTCACTCAGTCTGTCAGACTCTGTTCTGTTAAAATCCTGGACTCCTGAAGCCATGATGGTGGTCCCTGGACCAGCCTATAAGAAAGCCAGAACATACTGACAGCTCAGAAGGACTTTTTTGGTTTTCAGGGGTTTTTCTATCATTTAAATACATCAACTTATTTCTGGGGCAGTAAAAAAACAACCATGTGAGAAACATGCAAGTATCAACAACTCTGCATGCCTCTCTCAGCATTAAATTACCAAAATAAATGAATGAATGCTAATCGAATGCACAGTATCTCTCCCATGTGAGTTTATAGAATATACTTCTACAGACCTCATGGAGTCAAAGAAAAGAAAGATTTCCCTCCACCACCCTTACAAGTTCTGCTGCATCATCATTTAAGCCTTTCTTCTGCTGATTTAAAAGGCATTTTTATACTATCCTCTCCTCTTCCCATTAAATGAACCATCAATGCAACACACTTTACCTATAAAATCGTGAAGTCAGCAAAAGTAATACTTTTCTAGATAATTACTGAACTATTAGAAAATACATATTGCATATTTTAATATCGCTTATGGAATGTGAAATTCTGAAGACCACAGTCTCTCAGCAAGGAAGGAGTTCCCCACTCCATTACAGCCCAGTTACTGCAGATGTTGGTGCCCAGGAGCTCACTCTGGCAGGCTAAGAGAGGAGGGAGCCAGGAGACTGCGTGTCTTGACAGATTTACCAGTACCCCTCAAATGAACTCCAAACTGAAAATACTGCAGAAAGCAGGAACTAAAAAACAAATTGAATAGTGAGCAAGAGCAGTGAGAACCACCACCTCCATAAAGGGAGCACAGAAAAACCCCAAGCCTTTCTCTCCTTCAGTGGGCATTTTCAAACAGCAGGGAAAAGGGTGGGTGAGGGCATCTCCTGGGTAATAGTTGTTCAACACTTGTGTGAAGTCCCCACCAGGTACAACAAGCTCACCAATGAGAATTACAGGAGCTTCTTCAACAGCTGATATTCAAAATCAAAGTGTTAGATTACAGAAGCCTACATCTCAGAAAAAAGGCCAAAAGGGATTTATTCACCTATCCTAATCATTCTCCCACTCCTTGTTTGAACCCTGAAAACACACAGCAGCTGTATTGCTTTCAAACATCAGCTTGCATACACTTAACCACAACATCTTAAATTACATATATATATAAACTCAAGTAATCTACAGGAAAGTAATGTTTTCTATGTTTTAGGAAAGATGTGCTTAAAGTTTACTGACAGCAAAGTATCTTCACTGTTGGGAATGATTTGCACTTTTAAGATAAACCAGTGTGAAAATACCTATTAAACATCTCTTTTCTTGTTTGAGCTGAACAGATGCTGAGTTTAAGCCTCAGAATTTGTCTATACAGGCAAATTAGCAATCTGTAAACAGTTACTGCCCAGCATTTACCTGGCATCAACTCCCCACTTGGGCATGCTCAATACAGTGCCAAGCAGAGATGCTATTTCCAGTCCCTAAAGCAGCACCCACCCACACAGCACTCAGTCAGCACTGCTGGCCACACTGAGGAGCAGAAGCTGTTAGCCTAGCAGCAGCCCTAGCTGCTTCCCATTTTGGAGCCAGCATGAACCATGACATAGCAGAGGCAGACAGACCACAGGGCAGTCCTCACATGGGGAGCTGCAGCACAGCATCCTCCTCCCTACGCTCCACATTTCCTGTTCACCCCCCTGCCTTTAGCCAGAGAGGTGCAACTGCTCCAGACTAACAGAGCCTGTTTTCAGATGAGCACTGGATGCCAATTAACGGCTGTGTTGATTTCTTATCTGTAGAGCTGGGTTATATTTATTTATGGTGCAAGATTTAGTGCTATCACTTGCCAGACACTTGCAGAGCCCCAAGGAGGATAGTGTGGCTGAAGTCGAACAGCAGCACCCTTACAACACACTCCACAGGCAGGCACAAGGAAAGCGAGCGAGGAGAGGAAGAAGAAAGGGGCTAACAAATATCTAAGCATATCCAAGTTTTCATCCTCATTGAAGATACTCAAGATATTTCACCCAGAGTTGTGCTGTTTCAGAAATCCATCTAGATAACCAGCTCTGCTTTTGCTTCTTCAGAGATACTAAGTCATTAATTAAAGCCCAAGATACCTTGACTGTGCCTCTAAGGAGGAAGGAAAGAGCAAGAGGTGAACAGCACTGGGGAGAGCAATACCAGTTAACATGACTCATTCTGAAAGTTTTCAAATGTGTTTATCTGCCAAAGCACTGGATACAAGCAGCCTGACATCTGTTGATTGGTTAAAAATCAGGAGGTACAGATCTTTAAACTAGTACAAAAAGTTACAATGACCTTCTAACTTAGAGAAAAAAAGAGGAAAAAAAATCCACTAAGTTGAAATGTAAGGCTGCTTGCTAAGAATACTAGGACTGAGATCATGTAATTATCATGTAATAATAATATACTTTGATCAGAGTAGTAAGATACACAGTGACACAAGTTTGCTGGTCAATAAAACCCCCAATTTCCAAAATCAGCATCAACACAACATTTTATGAATACCATTTAGAAATGTTCAGATAACTGAGCATGCTCAGGACAGTGATATGGGAGACATTTAAGCAGGCATTTCTTTTTGCTCCAGAGGATTTTCCCCACACCAACACACCTAGGAAGATAAGAAATAAGGTCTCTACCCTTGCTGGAGGTCAACTGCCTGTCTCTGAATTCAGTAAGTCCCTCTGTCTAAAGTTAGCATAACTGACTTAATTCACAAGTTAACAAAATCCTTGTATTAATTCCAGTTATCTGGGTAAAGTTTTCTCCTCTATCCTGCCTCTGTAGGACAGCATTGGGACTCAGGCTGGATTAACCACACTGTACTGTACAGATGTCCTTTCTAGTTTCTGACTCACAGTAAAAGCCTTTAAGGCTTCTGCAGATTTCTGCCTTTCCTTCTGCCTCTCTAGCTCTGACAGGATTTGACATAGGAGCCCTCTTAAAATGTTGGCAATTGCTATGACTTAGCCAAGACCATGCACAAGGCCTGGCAGTGCCTAAGAAGCCAGAGAAATGCCTGAGGTGAGTGTGGAATCAGAGACAGAGGGGTTAAAGGAGCATTTCTGATGACAACAGACTGCCTGTAACCCATTATCAGAGTTCAGGGGTTGCTGCTCCAAGCCACATCCAGCTCAGGATCTAAAAATCACATCTCCCCACTAATGTTTTTCAAGCCATCTGCAATTTAAGCTTTTCATAACAGCACTTCCCAGCCCAAGATTTCTCTGCCTTCCCTCCCCAAACTCCCTTTATCCTGCAAGCCCTGGGGTTTTGTTCCAATGCCACTGCTGCTGTATCGCCACAGAAAGAGTCCAAGTCACTTCTTAACCAAGTACATGTGGATCACACAGAAATATAACTGGCCAATTCTCTCTTTCTAATTTCCTTTCACAACATCATATATATGTGAATGAGTTTTCTCTAGGAATATATAACAAAATGGTGTTCTCATTTCCAAGTTTGTAATTAACTTGGAGAGGAGTAGTTCTCAAACATGGATGATGGGGAGCAGCGAGGACAAAGTATGACAACCCCAGAGCATAGCCATCCTCCCAAGTCATTCCTCAGAGCCCAGAAAGTGGCTGGAACACAACACGGGGAAGAGGTAGTTTTAAAATACACAATTTTAGCTTGCATTCATTTGAGGAAGTCTCCAGCAATAAAACAAACTGTACAGCTTGTCTTCAGTTTCTCAACTGACATTTCATGAGTATTTTCTTGCTTCAAATTATGACAGGGTTCTCCATGAATGCTGCATTTACCTGCTGTAAAAAAAGGGAAAACTCAACAACGCTGCTTAAGAGTGAAGGCATCTGCGTGAATAGTTAATCCTTAGTAACTGTTCTTGGAAGCATTCCCATATTGGAAGTCTCCTAAAACAGAGCTATATTCTACATAAATTTTAAAAAATCTAGTGCTAGCCAGTTTTAGAGACTTTAATATCTTGACTGTAATGTTTACATCATGCTTCATGCCTCCCAAGCATCATGCTTTATACCTTACAATCACCGTAAATGAAGTGACCAATACAGCAGCATTTAAGTTTTAATTGACATGTCAGGAAAAGCCAAGCTGTACTGCAATTAAATGAATGTTTTCTGTACCACCAGAACTCAGATTTAATCCTAGCATACTGGCAGGGAACTTGCATAAGCAGATTAGATTGCTTTCAGTACAACATGCCAGGTATGAGAGAGCTTTGACTTGTAATTCTCACTGCCTCCACAGGTTTAAATACAATTTGTTCTTTCACTCCTCTGCACCACGTTCATTCATATACCCGTAGGTAGAACTGAATTTTTTCTCCCCTTTTGTAAAAATGGGTCATGGTGGCACTGAACGAAGGGGATTTTAATTATTGAGAAAGCAACATTACCTCAATTTCCAATGTCACAACAAATCAAATGCTAATACGTTCACAATTAGAAAGTAAGAATAGAGCAGGTTACCCTCTATACCTATTTTGCACTGGTGGTGCTTTTACATGCATACAGTGTTGAATGCCCTTGCTTTAAAAAAACCAAACCACCACCTATGGTAAAGATGGAAGGGAGGAAGAAATCTGGGAAGCCATTCAGTAACTGAAAGAGATGTTCAGCAAAGAGTTAAACTTTATAACCAGCATTGCTATCTTGGCATTGATCTGATCACAGTGTCCAAATACCCACAGAGATCTAAGAAAGTATCTGCTATCCAAGGCATATCTGGTAGTTGGGGCACTTAAATGAGAGGGGTGAAAGTACCCACATGAGCAAACAGCCTTAAAGCTGTGTCCAAACTAGTTTAAATTTAAAATAAGACACTTTTTTAAAGTCTCAGAGGCCACTGAGGAAAACTGAAAGGAAAAATATAAATCCTTCTAGACCCAGGCCCCTCCTATCAGGAACTGTCTGTTTGTTTTACCCAAACACAGGTTAGGATGTTTATCATTGAACTAAATAGGTAACGCTCACAGTTCTAAGATAAAGAACACAAGAAGACCTCATCTGGCCATCCTTTCTGTCTTTCCACAGAGTGTAAATTTTCTGTGTGTAACTTCATTAAGGCATGCTGGGACAGAGTGCCGCTGCTGTATCTGTGGCCTGAGACTGAGCATTCACTTCACTCATTGGAGGTGCACAACAGAGGATGATGCTCTTCTTGGCAGATGATCAGGGCTCTGCATTCACAAGCTTTTATGACAAGGCTTTTTACTCTAAAACCTCCATTTGGGTCAAGTTTCTGCACACGCTTGTCAAGTTCAGATACATACCTAAAGAAGAGGCACATAATGTGCACATTTCTAAGTGCACTGCAAACCCATGAGGCACAGAAGGACCCTTCATTCATATGACTGGACTGTACTGTTCTAATAGACAGACATCTTTCTTTAATGACTCTATAATGATTAATATATCAGACGGAGGTGGGGGAGGGAAGCAGAGAGGGGCAGAAATGAGGCCTTTGTCGAGGGAATGGCTGACAGTAAAGATGCAGATAAGGGGACCAGGACTCTAATTTTGCATGCTTATGTTCAGTTCTAAGTCACCGATTTTCAAGACCATGGGTTCTGTACTCAGATTTTAACAGAAACAATGAAGCAACAGAAGTGGAAGAACAGAACAGCTCACATTTATCTGAAAAGACATGCAGACTAACTGCAATTTACGCAGATTTGCATTAGCTTTTGTGTGCTTTCAACATTTCCCTAAGGTATTAAACAGGAAGAAACCAATAAGATTTGTTCTTCTTATGATCAGTGTAATAAAAGTGTAATGTTAAGTTGCTTACAGAACCTTTAAAAGAAAATCACCCTGTACAAGTAATTTAAGATTTGAGACAATGAATTAAAACCAGTTCAGGCACAATTCAACCATACAATCTCAATAAGAAAGAGACATAATTCAGAACTGCCCTGTTCACAAGATCTCAGCCAGTATTTTAATACTGATTTAAATACATAAGCATTACTTTCTTTACTCTTGGCAGCTCTGCAGCACAGAGGATTATTTCTTCTTTCATTTACTGATAGGCAGCAGCATTTAGTGGGCAGATGCCTGTGAGGACAACTGCTAATCCCTCAAACTTCCCACCTGAAATTTCTCCCTAGACATCAGACTTCCCATTTGCTTATTTTGCTCATATCTGTAACACAGCTGCTTCTCTTAGGCTGTTTCAGCATCACAGAGTTTGGGGCTCCCAAATATCAGGAATGGGGCAAAACAAGTTTGATGCTGTTGCTGCTTTCCCCTCTGCCTTTCTCCCTGTTTTTTAAAGAACTATACTCAACTGTATCCCAAGGACTTAGATCACAAGAGCCTAATACACTATGTAATCAGCCAGAAACCAAAGTGTTTCTCTTCAAGTTCCCTTCTCAGCACACAGAGCTCAACATTTTGAGAAAACAGAGCCCACCACTGCAGATGTGTAGCCATAAGGCTTTATAACTGTTCAAAACAGTACATTTACCCCTCTGTTCCCTCAGCCACCCTCCTTACCATCCTGAAGCTACTACTCCCCTGAAGAAATACAGAAAATAGTAACTAGAGTTTAAGACAGATCTTTCTGTAGCCTCTAGCTCTACCATCCAGATACTTCTGATTAGATACAAAGGGCATCTAATATATACCTACACATAAACATAATGCCTTAAGATTAATGAAAAAAGTATTTGTCTATAAAAAAACTCAGAAAACATGTTAGAAGGGCAGCAACAGAGATTACTCCCAGTATACACAATACTTACATCTTAACAAGTGACAGATGTCTTCAGTAGAATGAGTAAGAGCAAAGGAATGACATTTAACAGACTTCCTTGTCTCAGAAGCTTGAGGATTTGCATACAACAGACTTTTTGTGACCAAAACATGATCTGTCATTACCACCTGTTTGTTCCATGATCATAGGAAAAACATTCTGGCAAAAAGGCTCTATATAATGAGAACTGTATGTGGTACCATACAAGACCACTTAAATTTTAAAAAGCTAATAGCTACACAACAAGCCGCCAACTCCAAAGTAGATGCATAAGCATATACGATTTGAAGTCTTTTAGTTTAGAATTTGTTGTGAGCAAGCCCCATGCTCCTAGAAATGAGCCTTCAGACAACAGTCTGATCACATTTTGAGGACAAAAACCACACAGGAAGTTTCCAAATAGGGTGATATAAATTCTGACTTCCAAATCACATTTAGAAAACAGTTAAACAGACAAATCTAAATTTAAATTGTAGCACTCCAAGCTCAAGGATCCATAGCCACTTTTTAACAGTTAAAGCAGGATTTTATTTTTCTGTCTTAACCAATATTTAATTTCTCCTGAAACAGTGTCTTTTAAAAAGGTAGGTCTGTTTGGGTGCTTCAGTTTACAAGCACCAAAAACTTTTAGCACCTCCTGCATAGGTTTAAACCAACTCAATAGCATGGAAGCATTACTGGATGCAATGCTGCAGTGGAAAACAAGGTGGCCCTTTAATAAAGCCATCAGAAGCCTTATCCCTACAGTCCTCGAGATTGCCATTTGAACAGGTCTGATCTCTTCAGACTGAAAGTTGTCTTTCCTTTTCATGTGTTCATTAGTCATTCAACAAAAGAAATAAAAAACAGAGAGCATTTGGAAGCCCATCCAAGGTTAACAAACTCATCAATCCGCAATATCTAAAATTAAAAGTAGGGACAGGGAACCCTAATACTAAGAAATTAATTGATCCTTCCACAAAATGGAATCTATTACTGGAAGGTTACTTCCTAGTCCACAAGTCCTCAAGTGTTAAATCCAAAATAAAAGGATAATACTAATTTCCGTTTTTTTTCCTTTCTGACAACTACAAAACATCATATAACAATATTTAAATTGAGTACTTACAGGGTCTCTCAGCTCTTCATTGTCTCGAGCTGATGTTCGAGGTATTTTCACCGGAATTTCATCTCCACATTCAGTGTCTGAAGCATTTGGAGACTCTGCTAAATCAAGTAACTCATCTCTCTTGTGACCTCTGAACCTTATTTTGTCCAACTTCTTTAGCATGTTCAGCACTGCACCTTTCTGCTTTACCTTAACATGACGGTTGGAGTCTCTGTAAGATAAAGACACCAAGAGTAATTTAGAAAGCTTGCAATAAATCTAAATACAGACATTCTTATCACTAACTACTCCTAAACACTTTCAAGGGCCTTCCTGCCACTGCAGGAAAAACATGCTGCAGCTTAGCTTTTTAACAGGCATTTTCAACACATTATAACAAATGCATGGTTTGATTTTTTGGATGATTTACTGTCTTCCCAGACTATTACAGCCTCTTTCTCCTGGCTATTTTTAAAGCAAGTCAGAATAGGCATAAGGTAACAACCTGCACTCCAAAAAAAAAAGATTAGGAAGTCACTTCCTAACAGGTTATCTGAAACAAAAAAAAGTTTAGCTGGTAAGTCCACATTCTTCAAATTGTGATGCTTCTAATCAAAGACACGAAAATCCACTAAGCTTCACAAGCAATCTTTAAATTCCCAGACAAACTGGAGCAAAAGGGTAAGGATGCTACGATATCTCCCTGCTGCTTCAGGCTAAAAAACAGAAAGTAGCAGGGTTTACTGAAGAAAGCCACTAGACAGATCCCACAAGATCCCACCAAAAACTAGGGATTCTTGAAACAGACCATAAACCTGTCAAAATCCTTAAAATTACCACAACTGACAATCTCGTATATCCCTTTCTAGATTTTTATTACGTTCTTTGAGGTGCAAAGGAGAATCACTTTATTAGTGATGTTTTCACAATTTTTAGAACTAGTAGTATGATTAAAACTTCACTGTAAGAGAAACCACACAGCCAGTGTTTTTACAGAACGTGTAGGTGCCACGGCATCCAGAGGAATGAGAAATGCCCAGGACATTCCGTTTCCAGTGACAGTATTTGACATGAGCAATTCTCAAATTCCAAATCATAAATTGTACTAGAAGAAGCATTTTGCTTTTTAAAAGACAATAGAAGAAATCTTAATTTATGTATGTAAACTCATTGTGATGGTAGCTTTCCAAGACACTGCACTGCATAGTTTCTGATTTAAACCAGACCTGCCAAACTGGTCCCATTCAATGAATCACACTGTACTAAATGTCCCAAGCTCCATCTTTAAAAAAAAACCACAGCAACCAACAGTTAGTTCCTTAATTCTGCCACTCCAGTGAGCTACCACTCTGACCATTTATAACAAAGCAGCCACAATATTCTCTCCTACAAACTGTTTCTCAGCTCACAGAGTTCCATTTGGAGAATGATGCAATGTTCTAGCAAATGGATTTTTAAACATTTTGAGGCACTTGTTCCTGTTACTATGCTTTTGTCCTCTATGGTCAACACGGCTCTCCTCTTCATTAGAAGCCAGGCTTAGCTCCATGGCACATCATCCCAGGCACTGGTGTGAGATAAAAAAGCAAAGGCAGATTCAGACACACATCATTTCAGGAGTATAAACAAAGAGCAAAATAGAAGAGCCTTTTGCTACCACAGGCTTTGCACCTGAGGTAATTCTCACCTCCTAACACAAACCTCTTTTTAACAGAGCTCTTCAACTTTGCCTACAGATTCTCTGCTTACCCTAACACTTTAGCAGTGACTATTCACACACCAGGTTCAAACTGGATCGTTCCCTTCAAAATCTGCCTGAGTTTGCACCTCTGGCAAGGTTTACTAGCACCCTTCAATTAAATACAGAAGTTTTAAACTAATACAACTCCCCTACAGTACAGCTGGCAAAAAAAACCCCGCAAAATTCTTCATTTACCAGAGATGCTTAAGGTTGCAGTCCTATGTTTAATCTATCACTTAAAGAGAATCACTTGTGGTAACTCACACCAAGGTTATTTTCTATGAACAGCTTTTCTTTGAAGTTCTTTTGCTTGTCAAAGCTAAGTTTAAAATAGAAACACTTCTTGCTCATTCATTGACTATTTGGTGAAGAAACTTGTCAGCTATCACATCCAGAAATATCTGTAGCCCCTACTATTAATAGAAACCAGAGAACAAATGGTATGAGGGAAGTTTAAACCTGATAAGCACTGGCACAATTGTATCACTCTCCCTTCCATTGCAATGTTCTCCATCTATGTTCAACCAGTTTTATACACCATATTGAGAGCACAGCAAAGCAGTTGTGAACCAAACCCTGTCTGTTCATCACCTACATTGTCACTGCTACAGATACAGCCACACAAAGAAATGGTACAGTGTTACTCCTTTTCTGGCTGGCACCCATCAGCCCGTACCAACTGAGGACAAGTATGCAGCCTATGCCTTCTCTATCTCTCTTAAGGATGGAGCAGTTACTCAAGGCTGCAGATGAGCACTGCTGTCCTGGATAGAATCAGGAGTCCTCTGCATTCTCCTGTTAAAACACATTTACCCACTGCTCCCCAAAGACCAGAGCTGGACCTGGACATCTTTTTATAGCCTGCCATATACAGCACTTCAACGGATGCTTCAAGATCTGAATTCAGTTTTCTTCCCCCTTATCAGAGATTCACATTCACTTATCACACAAAATAAATTAGAAGCATCAAAAATATCTTTAGAGTGGGCAAACTCCAATCCTTCCCATCAATCTTTGAATGAAAAAAGAAAAACCTACGAGACCAGTGAAAAGAGCCATTGGCGTAACTGCCTGGGATGAACACCATTTGGGAAAGTGAAACCTCCAAACACATCCTAGGATAGTTCATGCATTTCAGCCCTAGGTCACAAAATAATCTGCCCAACAGATTACCGATGGACACAACTATGGTATTTTTTTACTTGCAAAACTAAGGTACTTACCCTTAGATGTGTTACCACCCTGACTTTTAAAAATGCAAACCTTTCTTTAAATCACTCCACTGAATGGAGTCAGCTTAATCCTGAGGCTAGCAAAACAGATGTTATGAGGGTCAATACTTTTTAAAGGATTATTCAGTAAATTGATCATTGAAAGAAGAAATATTAAAGAATCACATTCCAAGGCATTTCTAAAGTACTTCAAGTACACGAAGCCGTTATATAAAAATATCTTCTCAGTTAAAATTTAAAAATAATAAGATCATTTTGTCTAAAAATTATCTTGTATGTACCAGGCTCCCAAATTACTTACAGTTACATTATATGAACCTAAGCAAAGACCTAAGCTTGCCAACAAGCTCCTATAGAAACTCATTATCTGGCCTCCAGCCAAATGCTGAATCTAAGACAGGCTTTTTATGTCAGCAGCCTGTTCTTGCAAATAGCAACTTTTTTTAGATAAAGATCAATAAATATGGCGACATTTCAGCAGTTTCAGGCTCCCTAGGAAAAAAGATTCTTGGAGATTCTGTATTCCAAGTGACTTGAGTCAAATTTAGATAAGCTTGAGGAAGCTTTTGTAAAATGAATCTGATCTAGAATTAGATTTACTGTAAAATACAGTAACTAAATTTCAAAATACTTGCTTCAGCATCATAGCTATTCATCTATCATCTTCTCCCATCTACCCAACCCTGACTCATCCCTACCCAAACACCCATTCTGGACTCAGCTGGTTCAGCTTTAAGTCCCAGCCTGTTTCTAGTAACTCCCCATCCCCACAACATCAAAACCACCATGCAGTTTTGCACATGTCGGTCTGTCGTTGAACTCCACATCTCCCTCTGCCTTCAAACTAACCATTAATAAATATTACAAAATTCTAATAAAAATACAAATATTTTAACTCCATGTGTTATAAACATTGTCACTTCCTAAGACTGTCATACAGATGACAATTGTTCTCACTACCATACAACAAACAAGGTATAAATGAGAATAAAGATTGGTATCATGCTTGCAAATCAACTTCAGCAAAACAAAATCCAATCCATCCTCCCCAGTCAAGTTTATTTCTAAATAAAAACACCCTACCATCAATGCAAGCAACAAAAGACCTTCCCCATATTCAATGCTACAACAGAAAATGCTGCAGAGCACGTAAGGCAGGCGTTGACTCTGCAAAAATGATTTACATCCAACTTTCTGGCACCTCATCCAGATCTAATAATAGTAGCAGGTCTTCAATCATAATATAGTACGGATATCTTACATTAACATACTTACAAACAAGGCTATTCAGGCACCCAGATTTTTAAGTAGCTTTTTTTCTCTTGTTTTACTAGTAGAGGTCAAACCTGCAAAATTAAACAACTGCCTGTCAAAAGTATCCTCCAGCCCCAAACCATAAAAAAAAAAACCCACCCAAACAGACTAGGCAACAGTTTATGTATACATAGCTTAATTACTAAAAAAATGGTCTATATTTTCCACACTTAAAAAACCCTAAATTAAAATAATCTCTAAAGGTAGTTTTTATTTGCCATTAATATCTAGTTGCTAAAACAAATCCTTCAAGTCTGAAGTTTTATTTGTTTTACAGAGGGCCAAGGAAGAGATGACTTTATTTGGACCTAATATGTAAACTCTCAATTAACTCCCAAATAATTGTTAAGACTATGAATATATCAAGACCCAAAAACCCAAACCGCATTCCAAATTTATACTAAGAACAGAAAAATCAGGTTTTCCCAAACTTTCACATAAAAATCCTACAGAGATCTACAACAGCTTTTTCTGCCTACATTTACAGAGAGGTTTCAGTAAGGAGACAACCAGTCTCCAGGGAATACTGAGAGCCATCCTGCCTGTGCATCTGGAAGGACTCATTTATGGGGCTTGTTCCTATGGACAACCCCGACACCCCTTCGAGCCACTGCTCCCCCACACTCTACTCCCACGTGAACATGGGGAAGAGGTTGGGATGCAGAAGGGAAGAGGGAACTCAGGGAAGGGCAGCACCCAGTGTACCACTACTGTCTGAAATCTGCCTTAACTCACCCCAGAGTCTCCTACTCTCAAACCCTAATGGCTCGTAGGTTTTGGCTTTTTGTGGCTGCATTTAGATTTCACAAGGGAATACACTGGATCAGAGCATGTGTCCTGGTAGACCAGGCAGAGATTGAACAGCTAAATCTTCATGTGCAGTTTGTTAGAGCAAGAGCTCTGCTTCACTACACGAGGTTCAGTTTTCCTTAGTTGTTAACAAAACACAAACCTGCTACACAAAGTCAAACAGCATTGCCCCAGCAAGTGTCAGTCTGGAGCCTGGAGGAAAAACAAACAACAAAACACCCACTAAAATATCGTGGATGACTTTCATCCCAAGGCAAAAAGGCCCTACAAGCCTATGACACAGTATAGTAATCTTCAAAGCACCCATGTTCTTTTTGCTAGAAAAACAGCTTTTCAGAAAGCTGAAGATGACCCTGCAAATCTAACATATCCCTAGTTCTCATCTTTACATCCCATCTCCTTCATATTCTTCTTTCAATGTGAAAATATGTTTCTGCAGAAGTCCAAAGTAAGAGCCCTGGTATCCAAGAAAAGCCAGGCTTTGTGTGGACAAATACATAGTTGTCAACACCGGGACATTTTGGTCTTATCGTGAGGGAAGGGTGTGCAAATTGAGGCAGTGCAAAGTATCAAGGTTACATTAGGTACTCATTACTTCTACACTGAAGTGCTACTGCATATTATCCTAGGAGTTGACAGGAGAGCAGGAACCCAAGAAGACACACCCAATTCTCGCACACACCAACCGATACTGAAAACAAAGCTTGGCATGTTTTTTTCTGGACATCTCTAACTGAAAATGGAAGCCACAGTGAGTACATCTAAGACCATAACAGATTCACAGTCCAGCTCTATGAACTGCTCTTGCTACATGATTTTCCCCCTAATTTGTCATTTTAATGAACAAAATCTCATTTCAAGTCACTGTCTGAACATTTTGTACTTATTAATATTTAAGAAACTAACCAGAGAAAGATCAACTGACTGCACTTGAGAGCTCCTTGTCTCCTCAGCTTTTCACAGAATCACAAAGTGGGTCAGATTTGAAGGGACCACTGTGGGTCATCTGATCCAATCTCCCTGCTCAAGCAGGGTTATCCCAGAGCTCATGAAAAAAGAAGAAAAGCACATTTTTCTTCCCCTGTGCACACACTTTTCCCAAACTGCTCTCCAGAAGGCTCACATCTGTGAAGAACTAAACCTCACTCACATCATCTCTTCTTGAGCAACAGGAAGTGGCTTTGTAAAGGTGAAGTTGTCACTTTTCAAGAAAACTTTACATTAAGCTCAACTCAACAAGTTGTTCAGCACACAGGAAGGACATAAACCTCACTCAACACAGCCTGTTCACGAACAGTGCCCACATGAGACTGAGATAAGGCAGGAAAATGCAACACTTTAAGTCCTCTGTATAGAATGATGTCATCATTTCTTACTGGAAACTAAGATAGGCCAAACATCCAGCTGGATGGGCCAAGAGCAGCTTACAAACACACTGAAGGTTACAAGCGTTGTGCAAGCGCTCTCAATATCTGATGTCAACAAACACACAAACAAATCTTCACAGCTGAGCTCTCCCCACACTCAACACAACAGGTTCATCCTGAAATATTAGTCACTGCCTCAGCGTCACAATCTGGTAAAGTCTTTTTCCAGTTACATTACTCTTGGCTCAAGAATCATAATACACCCAGAACAAACTGCTTTCTGAGTTTAAGTAACACCTACTAAAAGCTCCTTTCAGCATCTGGAGTCCTTAGGACTCTAGGAACAGGCTAGACAAGATAGGGATAGACTAGGGGGATAGATTCTGTCAGGGTTTTTTTCCCATGAAAAATGAAGTTATTAGTTAGGTTACCTATGGAGAAGCATTATGCTTAGTAATTCAGGTTCTTTTGTCCATTAATTTTAAAGGAAGTTGAACAAAAGGGAAAAAAAATCCCACCACAATCACTTCCTCTGCATTCCTCTGCTGGCAGAAGCAACATCGATTCACATGGGTTGGCAACCAGCAGGAAGTTGTGCTTTGGTGTTGCAGGCTTAATTATATGCAGCTATTAATTAAGCATCAACTCTGAGGCAATTTAAGTTGTCCACTGACTGCGGGAGGAGGGGATGAAGAAAAAAGTGGAAAGCTTTGTAACATGTGCTGTGGTACAACACAGGGACTGCAAGAACAAGTTCAACATACAGATCTCGACTGCTACTGGCGAGGTTGTCACAGCAACCATAACACAGCTTCATGAATATGCATTACACTAAAATCTATTTTTTTTTCCCAAAAGAGACTATCGTGTCATTCAGCTCACAACATGATGCTGCCTGGGAGACAAATCAGGGTTGCACAATAAAAGTGACTTGTCTTCAAAACCTTCAGCTCGGCTGCTGCAAACAGAAGGGGTTGGGGGAAGAGGGGAGACACAGAATGTGATGGCATGGGGGTGTAGGGATCTTTTCTCTATCTGCCTCAGACAGAGGGCACTTCAGACATAACTGGCAAAAATTTTAAGACAGGCACTCCCAAAATAAGCTGCTCGATCCCTGCAAAGTTGCAGACCTGTGCAAATCATCAGCCTTAATCCCTCAAGCCCCTTGGGGCCAGCGCTTCAGTCAGCCAGAGGCAGCAGCACCACTGACTCTCCACGGACGGATGGAGAAAGGGGAGCTGCTGCTCAGTGCCCAAGCCAGCTCAAACTGGGGGCCTTGGCTTGACAACTGCTAGAAAATTACAGGTGGAGGGGCTCACAAAAAAATCCCTAATCACACACATGTACCTATCCAAGTCACACACCAGCGTGTCAGAAACAAAGGGCAGTTCTGCTGAGTAGTTGTGGGAGTTGTACTTCCCACTTAACTCCCCACTTAAGGTAATAGCTCTTCCACGAACACACAGACACCCTACACACCTCTGTCTCTCATCTGTCTGTCATCATGAAAAATTAATAAGCTTTGTTACATTAGTTCATCTGTAAATTGGAAAATTTAACTTCCAAAACAGGAAGACAATTTTTCCTCAAGACACCTGTGTGGGAGAAAATAAAAGTGAACCATTGATTATGTCATACCAAAAACCCTGCATGAAAAAGACTTTGCCTGCAGAGGAGGGAGGAGCCACCAGATCTAGCCACGGCAGATATCCTGGGAAGGCAGTACGATGTCATTACAGTAATAAGAGCATATCACAGTGGAGGTGAGCCCCTCCCTTCCTGGTCACCCACTGGGTACTCCTTTTTCTGCCCTGAGCCCCCTGTTGTGTACCCATCCCGAACCCAGAGGAGCCCAGCCAAGCCTGAAGTCCACTTGATCACAGGCTGACACCAAAGGGAGCAACCCCCTTCATTTCTGCCACAGCCTTTATGTCACTTGACCACTCCTGCAGTTTATCAGTTCACTGCTGATGCAACTAATTTTTGTGTTTGTTTTCTGGCAAGGTCAGTCTAATCAGAGCAGACAACGATGCAGTCTCACTCGGGGTGGCACAAGCTATTAGAGCTGCCACGACTCCCACACAGAAAATGTTTGTGGTGGTGTACAGAGGGAGAAAGCATCCTTTTACAGCAGCCACCAGCACTTAAATGACGTTAAACGACTGCAAAGCCTCATCCTAAAGACACTGTTTATAAGCTGCCATAAGGCACATTTCAGAAATTGGACATCAGAGCTTCAGTTCCTACTCTGAAGGACAGGGGAAGAGTTTGTTACAACGTGGCATTGACAAAAAGGGTTTTTTTCATTTCCTTGCTCTGAATTTTGTCTACTAGGCAGGGTAGAGCTGAGGGTGAAGACAGAAGGATGAACATCACCAGCTCAGCAAGAGCGTCTGCATACAAGACTCAGGCAGCTCAGGTCTGGATGGGCTTCAAACAGGTAAAAAGCTGGGGCACAGAGGAGTGCTGCCCTAAGCAAGCACCACAATTCTGCCTGTAAAAACAGGGGCAAAAGGGTGACAGATGGGAGAGAAGGACAGGACACAACTAACACAGAGTAAGATGATCTGAGGTCTTTTCCAGCCAAACTGATTCTGTGAGGATTAGGCTATTGCTGCATTTATCTCCTCTTCCACTGTTCAAATGGAAAATATAGGAAGCCTAACTTGACACAGCATTCAGAATGAAATTGGCCTTTTACAATCTACTTTAAAATAAATACTTAGTCAGAGGAGCATATACTGACATAGAACACCTTATTCAGACTAATAAGTTTATTACAGAAAGTAATCACTAACTCTTTGGAAAGTGTGAGCCCTGCCAGCCATGAAGAGTTTTAAGTCTATTCCATCACGTGAAAAAAAAAGGCAAGTTACTGAGACCTGTTTGACACTGAGTCTTGCATAACCTCAACTGCATGTTCATCATCTTCAAAAGGTAACTACAGATAAATCAGAGAATGGAGGTATGGCTAAGAAAAAGAGACACTGTGGAAATGAGCCGTAACCCAGGCTTAGAAAAAGGCACTTTGAGAATAGCCTTCCAAGGTCTACACAAAATGGCTTAGACTGCAGGTGTTTCTTTGAAAGGACTCTCAGAAGCAGGCAAGTACTCATCTGCTCAGTGTCTGTAGCTCACTCAGCAACCTCTGAAAACAGAACAAAAGTATATAGCATTGCTGAGTTTTGAAGAATGACTATGCATTCTTTTTTGTTCATTGTGTTTATAAACAAAGAGGTACCCATTTGAAGCAGGACACAGGTCACAACTAATGACTGCAGCATGACTAATCTTTGTTGTGAGTGCACCTCTGCTGAACACAGCTGAAAGCACACAACCCAGCATTGAAGAGAAGCCTGTCCCAGCCCTCACCAACAGCCGCACCTCACACAGGCAGCTTGCACGTTTGAGTAACACTTCCCATGCCAGTGCCAAGCTCCCTGTGCTATATGGTTTTACTTATGGCAAGACCATACAGAAGGAACTACTCAAGCTATCTGGCAAAGACCACAGACTTAAAACTGCTGTGTTACATGTGCAATGATATAAAGAACTGCACCTTTTTGTTCACTAAGCAACCACAGGGCGAGGTTCATACTCCCCAAATCATTCAGCTATCAGGGCACCTCACTGAGAACAAGACTAACGACCACTTAGACAGCAAGATCTGGGTTTAGGTCTATTTTTAAGGGCTTCCCTCAGTTTAGGGAGACAATTTAGCAGAAGCCAGCATTAGAATTTGGTGAGTATACAGTTATCACAAAACCATCCATATGCAAGTTTTCAGCAGAACATTCCCAGATTGCAGTGATTTTATGTACAACACTGTAACTCACATCTTCAAGTTTTAACTATTCTACTGCTGATCTGAGAATTCATTAAGCCTCTGAAATATCTATATTGCAACAAAATTGTTTCAGATATACTGACTAAAAAAGTTAGACATAGCTGAGGGAAGGAACTGAGTATTTCACCAAACACTACTAAGAATTAAAGTATTTTAACTTCTTCCCTAGTTGGTAAGTTCAACATTGCTGTTCCAAGAACTACAAAGATACAGCTAGCATATGTCAACCACAATTATAATTTAGAATTTTTCATTTATTATTTTTTATTTATTTCCTATATACTGGCCTTGAGCTTACAAAGAATGTGTATAATCCCAAAGTCACATACACTTCCACACAAGAAGCAGAGCTGCTGCTCATTCTGTTCCTTCTTTTCTCCCCAACAAAAACCTGAAAATGCTTTTAAAGTTGGTACTCAGGCACAGAAGAGAGGGCAGGGGAAAAAGAAAACCATTCTGTAGATTATGCAAGTTTGAAGTGTCCTACTACTCATCACGTCAACTTGTAAATGAGGGGGCATGAAATATTGTGTAAAAACTTCCATAAATAATGTGTCAAAGGACACTGCACAACACACAAAGAAGGGAGCTCTATGAGTAAGTTAAATGAAGGAATAACAGAGAAACAGCAAGTTCCACACAGTAAGTCTGGTTTCAGGCACCAGCTTAATTTCTGGCACTGTCTGTACTACACAGCTGCTGCTTGTAAAACCATGTAAACTATTCCTTGAAATCTTATCACAAAGTAAAAAACTCAAGGTCAAGTTCCCACCAGACTGACAGAAACATGAACAGCAGCTCTGCAGCAGCGCAGCACTCTGGAAAAGCCTCCTTCATCCCACCCACACACCTTGCCAGAAGATGAGCGAGATACTTTACTCCACGTAGAAGAGTTTGGAAACAGCAGAAGTTGTGTGACACAGGCAAGCTCCAAACTTGGCCTCTAAGTATCACAGACCCCTCCTCCATTTCTTGAGAGTGCAACCCTTTGCATAAATTCAGCTGTACTGTTGGTACATTTGCTATGAAACGAACTAAATCACTGTACCCAAAAGACAGTTTTGATATCTGAACTGCAATTACTTGTTTGAATAATTAACACGGTGAAATGGAAGGCTCCGGATTGAAAGGCCCTGCTGTTCAAGGCAATCTCCCTTACAGGAACAAACCTCTGTGCTCTCACATTTCAAACTGCATCGTTCCCACAGCAGGCAGAATGTTTGCTCTTTGTCCCCATGCTTACAGTAGTAATTCTAACTTTAAAAAGAAAAAACAAAAAACAAAACAAATCTCAATCTGGTATAGCCACACCAGAGGCAGCAGTGGGTACAATCTGGTGAGAAACTAAAGGAGCCCTCGGAAATATAATCACAATCCTGCAAATTAACTCTTTTGTTCAGTAAACTGCTCAGGTACTCTGCCATAACTCCAATCTTTACCTTCACATGTTGATTTTAACATGCTTTGGACAGCAAAACTCGGCAGGAACCTTTGCTATTAAATCTGATTCTTCCAAGAAGCACGTGTAGTGTGGGCATCTCCTCCATGCTCTTTCCCAATAACCTCTATAGCATCAACTGCCGTAAAAAAAGCTGATTTTGGTGATACAGCTGTTTTAAGCAGAGGACTGAAGATAGACACCAGTTCAGCCCAAGAAAAGGCTGCCATACATGCTTTGCAGTAGTTACAGTTAAAACAGGCAACTGGTGGAGAAGTATGAGGGTGAGCCTGAGCAGAGTCCATCCCCTCACCCCACCAGCAGATACAGATGAGGACAACCACATGTCAGGAAGTTGAATAACCTCAGAAAGAATAATGGAGTCTGTTAGTCAGACACTCGTTGGGAAACACACGGGAGGGAAATTAAAAAACAACAACAAAAATGCCATTACTCCAGTTAAGTTTCCCATGCATTCTTGTGTTTTCTCCCACATTTTATTAGTTTATGAAACAATTTTACTTTGCAAACAAAACCAAAGTAACTCATCACTCAAGATACTCAACACTGCTGCAAATGAGCTCTGGCCAGCAATCGTAACCCACTCACTCACCACACAGGACAGCTCAGCTCTCCACCTTCAGCAGCTCAGTACACATGGCTGCATGGATGGCTGATGGAGGAATGGTAAGAAGCTTGGAGGCTTGTATCCACATTCTATGAGCAATTTTAAGGCTTCCTAAAAGAATGGAGTTGAGGAAAACTAAAGAAAAAAATTCCTTAATTTCAAGAAAATAGAGAAATTATGCATTACATAAAACCGTAAGGAAGATACAGAAGCCTCTTCCAAACCAGCCAGCTGAGGCTATTACCATAAGCTTGCCCAGTTTTTACTAATTTGGTCACACTTGTGAAAAAAAGTAACATTTTAATAGTACTTGTTATACCTTATTGCCTCATAACTGCAGATGACAAAAAGTTACACAGAGGAATTAACAACTACATTTCTGAAGCTGCTTGAAACAACTGGAACAAGATTATCTTAGAGCAAATCTTTAAATAAAGTAGGGCATATCAACAAACCCTGCTCCCCTCCTCAGCCAAGGGGAAGCCTGCTGATGGCATCATCACCAAAGTAAAGGTATGTCCTAAGTGGCATTTCTCCCAAGGTAAGTCAACCCCTCACTTGACAGAGCCATATTAGCAAGGTTTCCACTATGTTTCAATATGAAATGCACTGGACACATGGACAAGGGAAAAAAAATACCTCTGCCACTTTGATTTTTTTGACCCCAAACATGGGGCAACCTATGAATGTTCGCACTTCATGGATCAGCTCTTTAGTTTACTAACCAAGCCTGTACAAGCAGTCTGATTTACCATGGTTTTTGCATGCTCTATTACAAACAAACAAAAAAGTCTTTTCTTGTCTCAAAATGTTGCAAAGACCATGAAGCCTGTGAGGCTGCTAAGATGATCTAAACTCAATGATAGCAAATAGCAACGTGGCACACGGCTGAGACCTTCAGGCTCAAAATAGATTTAAATTAACAGAAAGATAACAGGATAGAGTTTATTACTAAAGTGAAGAAACCAAGGGAGAAGAAATAAGATTGTATCAGTCATCATTTCAATCAGACCAAACAACTTAAAAGCCAGCTACATTTACATCTGCCTCTAAGGCTGGGATGAGGGCCAGAATTACACTACTTGAGCTGACTTATTTATGCCATGCTGACACTTCAGTTGGCAAATATAAAGGTCCAAAGGTCAAAGTACTTTAAGGCAGAGCCATGTACAGCACTGAATCTTTTCAAGTTACAGTCAGGACAGAGAAGGAATGAGCAGGGAGCCTTAGTCCTTGAACACACTCACCTGCCACCATAAAAAAAATCGCTTCAGCTGTGCCCATTTCAAAGCTTCCTAAGTTCACAAAGGAGATTTCTGGAGAGATCCCACCTTTCTTCATGCTACTCCTCCTAAGAAATAGTGTGTTTTGCCAAGTCAAAGCCAGAGAGAACCCAGTGGTGCATCATGGAAAAACTGAGGCCATGTCACCAGCCGAAGCCCAGAGACCACCCACAGAGCTCCAAAAGACCTCATGAAAACTCCCTAAAGAATCTGGGGGAAGGACTATACATGAACGCAGAGAGCAAGATTTTTGGCACTTCTGTCAGTTTCTTAACTAGGATTTCTTCCAGCTCTAACTTATTCCCAATTACTTCAATAATGTTCACATATTTAAATCTTGAAATTTTAAAACCTAAACCACAGATTTCACTTTTCAAGAAGGATCCTAAAAGTTTAATTACCACTCAGGCTCAAATTCTGGTTTCAGGAAATCAAGCCTTTTGTTTACACTACAGAAATGCTTTAACAGATACAGTCTCTCAAAATCACAGAAACTTGGAATTCCAAGACCTTTTGCATTAATGTCAGAAGCACACTGAAGACTGTAGAATATGATGGAACCATCAGCTAGCACTGAACTCCCACTAACCTCTGATTTGCTTATGCAATTGGCATAGAAGTTAAAACAAAAGAAAAAAATAAAAAAATTTTACTGTATTATTCTTGAATATTTTAGAGATATCAAGAGCAAAGAGTGCCCAAAAGCAAACTACACAGCATCAAATTTGGTGAATGGGAAAAAAAAAAAAAAAGGAAAGATGACATCTTTGGATTTCTTTGTTGTAGGCATCTGGAGCCTCCATCCAGTTGCAGATCTAAGCAGGCTGACTAAACTTGGCTGGCTGTAAATGGGAGTCTGTTCTAAGTAAGACCTAAGTCATGGAAGCTGACTTGACAAGAAACAGGGACAGGCTGTCTTTTGGGTGACAAAAGCTGTAAATACACACTGAAGGGATAGTTCCTCTCCTACCCATACTCCTGTTAAACCCTTCTATTTATTGGACAATACAAAAGCTTCAGAAACTAAATAGCAGTTAATCAAGGGCTGTTCTGGCTTTTAATTGCTGCACTCAACCCTCATGTCCTACAGCATACCAGGGCATCAGGCTTTTCAACAAGCTTATTGCAACAAGAATAAAAACCACTCCCTACTAGAACCTCTCCTTCATAAGAGGTAGCCACGCAACCCAGAGACATGAAAACAAGACTTCTGAACTAGAAGACTGTTTTCCAGTAAGTGGGAATGTTTCTGAGTGCCCAGGAGTCAAAACAGAGAGTGGGATCATAAAGCTGGGTCTGATTTGTGTATAACCAATGCTAAGAACTTTGACCAAGAGCTCACACATGTACAGGAAAAAAAGTCTTAGGATTTGGTATATAGTTAACAAGGCTTTCTGTAAAAAATGTCAGACCACTTCACACCAGCATTCTTACTCGAGGGTGCATACTGGACAATATTCACATTGCTAGTTATGACTGCACTTTGCAAAAGAACTTTTACTTTAGGAGTTGAATCTACTAGTTAGTATTTATTTAAAAAGAAGTTATTTCAAATTATTATCAACTTGTAAGAAAGAAAATCTGCATGTTTGTAGCTAATCTACATCAAGAGCTGGTGTCTGGCGCTTTCTCCACGGTTCAGAAACATCAGTGATGCATCTGCTTCCTAAACACAGTTTCTCATCTCCCATTTCGGATAATGAGCAATCTGTGGTCAGGCAGTCATCTTCAAGGTCCAACCACTTCTTAGTGTTTCCTGTAAGTCAGTTTTTAACTGACTTTTCTTCTTTTACAAGAATGCAGTATAAACTTCATAGCAATTAGATCACTGAATGTAAAAATGCCCTAGAAAACACCCTGTCTATGTAACTACCAACACTTGGTTCTCCTGGAGCCTTAGAAAAGACAAGAAATAAAAAAGCGCAAATTTCCACCTTTAAATCAAATAGAGAGTTTTTTTTGTGTCAGTCCGTGTCGTGTTTCCAAAACTCATCTAACACATTGTTCAAGTTAAATACACATACGAAATTTTTTGTTAAATGAGTGAGGTCTGATGCACTTTCATATTAGTTCTCAGATACTACAATGAACTTTAAGCTAGCTGAGAAGAAAATCTTCTTCAGAATAAAGAGATATAGTTTGCTTCAGACAATAAGGAACACAAATGGCATGGAAATATTTTCCATAATTTAACAAAGACAATAAATTGTCACCACCAGCAGACTAATGAATCACAGGCAACAGCTTAATACTTCAAGCTTATTGCTTAAGAAAAAAAAATATGCTATTTCAAAGTATTAATAACAAAACACAAAATGAATTTTGAATGCATCCCGTAGTCTCAAACCAGGATAACCGTATGCATCCATGTGACATCTGAAGCAGACACTACACACAGCCAGGCTTGCATTCCACCAGGGAAACTGGACTGAAAAAGCTGGTCGTTGTTTTTTTATTCAAAAAGCATATACTGTCCCTGCTCTGCTTTAACAGAGGACTGCAAGGGCCAGAGAGCTTCACTGGGCAAATTCAAACTGCTAAGCAAAGTGAGCTCCACATTTGTCCTGTAAAATATTCCGAGAAATAGTATTTGTGCTTCATTTGTTTTCAATGTGTTGTCATAGAGGGATAAGTGATCCAGCATTAGAGGAAATCTTTGTTGGCAGAGCCTTCAAACTGGGGAATGGTTGCTACTGGAAGAAACAGGAAAGAAGAAATATCTTTACAAAAAGTGTATTTGCTGTAAAAATATTTCCTAATAGAGTTTTCTGGGGAAGTCAGAACTATCCCACTTTTGGCTGGTTATTCCCATAACTGAAAGTAAAAAGAAGAGCTGTTGAATGTAGTCCCATAAGCAACTCCACTGGGAAGGGAAGGCAAAGTCTTTTAAAACAGGCCCAGGCCCTTTCATAAACATCAAGAGCTTTTGTATTCAGAACATTTCTTTCAAACAGAACACGGCTAGCTCCAGATAATCTGGAACAGACCACAGTCCTCATTTCTGCAGTGTTTTCCAAACCCTTGACATTAGTTTTAATTACTGCAAGTTTCCAGGAAGCTCTTACATCTGAAGAAAATCCTGCAGGCACAGCACGCTGTAGCAGCTGGCAGTTCTCTTTAAAGATCAACATGTCCAGCCATACTCTTCGTGACCTGTTGGGAAAGACATTCCTTGCTGCACAATCACAAATGATCCCAGCAAGAGCTGCTGAGACCATGCAGGCTTTTACGCAAAACCAAACTGCACTCCGTTTTCATACAAAAAGTGATCTCAGATGCTTGAAGGCACTGTTTGGGGTGCTTTGTAGCCTTTAAAAGGAGTGTGAAGATATTGGATAAAAGCACTGCTGAAACCAAGAAGTATAAAGTTAATCTAACTGGAATAACACCTACAAGTGGTTTAATACTTTGAAGTCAGACTACATAAAGAACATATTTATACAGATTGCATGTTTTCCTACTCCTTCCAGTGACATGATCCTTGCAGGATGATCCAAGACTTACTAGTCCATGGAACTGCTTTTTACTATTATCCGATGAATGCAGTCCAAAGTTACCCTAATATTAGTCCCATGAGGATGCTTTGAATGTTTTGCTGTTCTCAGGTTCCACACTTCACAGTTATCTTTGCTCCACACAAACAGGATGGCAGCTGCTGGGAATCAAACCTCTCGGCTACACGCAAGAAGCAGCAGCCAGGATCTTCAAGAATGATATATGCAGACAACTCCTTCAGCATTATTCCCTGTCTCACAAGGAAAAAGGTGAGCAAGAGGAAAGATGAAGTAAGCCCCTAACACAAAAATGAGTTCAGAGACAGGATCACGGATTACAGATCATCTTGCAGCTTTATTTGAATCAGGTAGTAAAAGTCACTTTCATTGAGGGCCATGTAACTGCAGGGAACTTCATAGAGAATCTCCTCTTTGGGTGTTAACATGCTATTTTTTTCCTGTTGCAATGTGGTACCTTGTTGCAATAGCCGTGCATCTTACAAAAATGCTCCAAGCCCAGGCTACTGTTCCCTTCACTCCCAGAATGGGACTATAGATCTTTTCAGACTGATCTCTTCTCTACTGCTCCAATCTCTAAGGCTCAAACTGGACAGGCCACTCTCTCCAGACAACCCACTAAGCATAAATTCACCCAGTTTCTGGCATGTTACTCCTGGAACAAAATCTGATAATGGCAGTGATCCAAAATCTACTGCTAGTAGTGGTCCCACTACTACAAAAGTGTCTAGGGAAACAGCTTGTACCCAAAGCATGAAACTATACAGCTCCCTGGACTCTGCTCTGGAGCAAATTACAGTAAATTACAGGGTTTAGACACACCCCCCCTAACTAGGTGGGGCCCAGAAGCTGTACAACTATAGACATCACCTGGCTCAAAAGCAAGATGGAAAAAAGATACCCTCATCAGGCTTATAAGGCAGCAGCACAGACTATGCATGGCCTTCAAATCACTTTTTACGGATGTGACACTGCTTAAAAACTGCTGATGGTTAAAAATCCACACATCCCTCTGCAGCCCTGCTATGCTTCCCCATGAATTACAACATGCAGTTAACCTTGAGAAGTGCAGCAAGTTATTTTAGGACACAGTTACTGTGCACACCTGGGAATGCAGAGAAGAGATGCAGAAAGAAGGAAAGAAAAACATGCAAATCATTTCCCAAATGTAGAAGCAATGTGGCACCTCAAGTAGTAAAATACATGGTGAGAGGCTGGAGGACTTTTTTCTGAAGGTACCTCTACAGCTAAAATTCACTCAAGGAGTCCTCTTTTTCATACACATTTCTAACTTGAAGAAGCCACTCTTCAAAATTTAAGACAATAAGCTTCAGGTTATGAATTAAACCCTGCTTTGAGCATCTAAGGATGTCTGTGTAACTGACACTGAAAAACCTGGTACTACTTTTCAGTCGCTGAAAATTATTTGATTTTCAAACCAGTGCATTTGATGTGCTCTGCACGTACATAACCGTAACCTGATAGTTGAAATGAATATTGAAAGAACAAGTGGCTTTTACAACATGGTAAAATGCCAAGCATTAGTTATGCCAGATACTAATACAAACTGCTGATAGTCCTGTCAAGAGGCCTGATAAGACAGTTTTAGCAGCTGGAAACTAATTGAACTCAGTCACTAATTGCACACATTAGGCCAGCATGAAGTGTATGGTTTTGTTCTTTCTAATTAAGGTAAGTACAAACCTCTCACGTTGTGCAGTTACTTTTGCAGGGGTACTATGAACATTTGAAAGGTGTCTATTAACCACTGTTTTTGGACATAGATAAGGCAAGAAAATGCCAAGTGTTTTTTCCACATAATTTTGCTATACTTTTTAAGAATCTTCAAAAAACACCTTAATCAACTACACATACCTATATACACAGGAGGGGACACTCAATGGTCAAGAAATGAATGTCCTCTGTCACAGAGCTTGATGCAAAACCAAAGGATAAAATTACATTTTGTGCTTCATGCCTTTTCCCTGTTCTCCTCTCGCCCTCCTGTCCGTGACCAGTGTTAGCAGCATTACACTAACTGCTTTATTCTGCACCTGAAAGTGTTGACCTAAAAATAAAAACCCTCTGTTGCTCTAAAAATAAAACCCCTGTTTACAAATTCTGGATTTAACACGAACTACAGAATTACCCATATAAGCAGACAAAACAGATGTGGTAAAATAAGGAAGCATCCAAATGTCACTCGATTTAGTCTATAGACAGATGCTCACCTTCAGGCACGTCACAAGGGAAACACAGCAATGCAGAAAGTGCCCACGGAGCAGGTACGTCAGTCCCAATGGAGAGCACGGGAAGGCCTCTGGAAAACCAAACCAGCCCACAGCAAGATGTGACCTCACAAACGTAAGCAAGCATTCACTGTAAGCTGCAACGAGCTCTGTTTCACACAGCAGTCTGTATCAACACACCACAAAAACACATGTCCCCATGTGACTCAGCATCCAATGATTACGCTTATTAGGCATGTGTAGCCAGCAAACCTAGTCATAAATCCCTTAATCACAGGTCAAAAGAGTTGTCAAAGCCTGCACTGATGGGATCAGGAAAACAGAAGTGTTTGGGGTTTTTAAACAAGGAGCATCAGCTCCTGCAGAAGAACAAAGTACTCAGAGAATCTGCATCAGGGATTTACAGCACCAAAGTGACCTCTTGGACCTGCATTCTGAAAAAACATACACAAAATTTACTTTAGAAGTTTCTTATTTTTAAAGCATACTGGGAAATGTGAGGCCACAGCTGGAATAATGTGCCCAGTTCTGGGACTCCCAGTACAAGAGGTACACAAACATAGTGAAGGCAGTTCTAGCAAAGGGATCAGAGCATCTCTCCTATGAGGAGAGGCTGAGAGAGCTGGGACTGTTCAGCCCAGAGAAGAGAAGGCTCAAGGGGAGAATCTTATAAATGTATATAAAGACCTGAAGGAAGGGGGCACAAAGGCCAGAGCTGGGCTCTTCTCAGTGGTGCCCAGTGACAGGAGCAGAGGTAATGGGAACAAACTCAAACACAAGAAGTTCCTTCTGAACATCAGGAAACACTTTTTCACTGTGGGGGTGACTGAGCACAGGCTGCCCAGGGAGGTTGTAGAGTCTCCATCCTTGGAGACACTCAAAAACTGTCTGGACTTGTCCCTGGGCAACCTGCTTTAGATGGCCCGGCCTGAACGCAGGGTTGTACCAGATGCTTCCAGAGGTCCCTTCCAACCTCAACCATTCTGTGATTCTGTGAAATAAAAAGACTAGTTCTCTTCAGTTACTGATGAAAGACCTAGAAAAAGTTTCAAATGAATGCATCAAACTTCCTGTAACATGTATCTAGACCAGATCAGGTGTTCTTCATGGACCTTCACAAAAAACTTTCTGCATTAATCTGGGATTTGTAGGAAGCTGCAACTAAATGGAATTTCAGTTTCTATTGAGATGCAGATGTAGCTTTTAAACTCAGAGACAACTTTAAGTATTCTCAAGGTTTAGAAAATATTACCAGTGAGTTGTTTTTTTCCTCATTAACCCAAGCAAATATTAAACACATATGAAGATGCAAGAAGTAAATAGAAAGGATTTTTCAAATGCAACAGAACAAGTTGGGAATCTTTACCTTCCATTATTCTCAGAAGCAAAAAACCTGTGTTTTCAATCATTCAAGCACCTATGAAAATGTGTTTTTACAAGCCATGGAATTAAATTTACTGCTACCAGAGTGTGCACCAGGAAAAAGGACTGGGTGGTAAAGAGAGAAGGGGAAACCCAGCAAGAGCACTCCCAGCCAAAAATACAATATTTCTGGTTTGCATCTGATCACTCCTCTTTCACTGTAGTGAAGTCAAGAAGATTTACTGTGCAAACAAAACCGTACTATTAAGTTGAAGAAACAACATCCAGAATTTACTCTCTGTGAAGACTGTAGAGCCTGTAAATATTTATGAAGTCTGAAGTAGCTTCAAAGACTCCTTACTTCATTTTCTTATGTCATAATGAAAAGCAACACTAACTCATTAAATTTCAAGGTGAGTTCACCACTTAAGTGTTTTAGTAAATCCTGAGCTCTTAGGAAAAGGTCGAACTTCCTTGTTTTCTGTGTGTCCCCCATAGCAATGAAAATGGTCAAAAGATGCAAAGAGAAACCTGCACTTGTTCAGATACTTGAAAGACCAAGACACATAAAACTGCAAAGCACCCAACACTACGGCCGAACCACTGCATTTGATGTCCATACTTCTGTGCACAGATTACTTCATGGATTAACCTGCCAGGTTAAGGGCAGTGGGCAAAGAGAGAATCTGTTTTGAAGGACCCTGATTAAGCACTTACTGTCAAAAGCTTTCCCTCTGATCAAACACTGTGTTATAAAAATAACCCATTAGAGAAAGTGATCTCTCCTCCAAGCATGGATGCTGCCATGCAGATATTATTTAGCTGAGAAAAATCTATGTAGGAAAGAAATAGAAACAGTGCTACAGGATGAAGGTAGAAAACTGTGTACTTTATTTGGGCCTGACACAGTCAGGTTTGGACAAGAGAGCCTCCAGTTCGAGATGGCAGAATTCTCTGCATATAATACTGGAGTATTTTGGTAATAGCCAGGGCTTTAGAGAATTCAAAGCTACGGACTATGGCAGGTAAGCCTGAAAAATACTGGAGGTAAGGAGAGAGAGGAAGACGCTGTGACCAGGCATTGAATAGCTGCATAGCTTTAATCCAAAAAATTCAGTGAGGTATCCATGGCCCTTGACTCAAGCATTCCTGAACAGCATTTATTATCCAGACCTATAAAAGCCAAAACATCAGGAAATGTGATCTATTACTCCTTAAATCAAAAGAAAAAAATATTCACTATAGAACTGTTAATGAGATCATTAACTATACACAGACTCATATCTTCAAGAATCCCTATGGATTTAGTGGTGATGCAGTCAAAATACAAAGCATGGCTTTTCAGCAGACAAAATGAGGAGAAATGGGGGCTTTGTTACTTTGTTATTCTTTCAACAGATCTGTCATCGCGGGTTAAACAGTTAATGCTTCTCCCTAGCTTTGAAGTCTCTGTATCAAGGATTGAATACTCAAGTGTCAGAATTATGCTGAAGACACATCACATATATGTAGTATCACATGTATGTCCTTCATATGTATCCACAATGTTTCACAGCCCAGATGCATACCTGACCTTTAACAGCAGCACTAATCACTTCTCAGATACTGCGAAGCTTCCCTTACCAAAATAAAATAAACGACCTGGGTTTTTTTCCCCCCAGTTTTCAAACAATACTGAATCTCTTTGGCATGCAATATTGCCTCAGCCATTCACTCTTACAATGAACTTCTGCTCCTATAAGTTTTGATTATCACATACCAGGAAAAGAAAGGGTAGGACCAAGGGACAACTTCTGCATCTGTTACCTGCTGTAAATCACTGGGAATTAGTTTCCAGCCAGGAAGACAGCAGGGCTGTCAGTCAGTCCCTTGATTTTGCCTCATCAAGCGTGATCTCCCTTCTACGAGTCTCTCTGAAACCGGGTCCCTGTGAAGAGCAGAGTCAGGACAGGCTTTTCCCCAGCTGCCGCCCTTAATTCCTCCCGCCCCTACAAGGCACTGACGTCAGGTCACCAGGCCACAGCGATGCTCGAAAAGCGTCAGGCAAGAGGTCAAAGCCTGAGTGATGCCTTCACCCGGAGCTGAAGCCATACCATGCCAAGGAGTGGCACACGTTCATCCGAGCAATAGCAGGCTACCCCACGCCGCTCGGAAGACACCCCTCGACCCAGGACATTCTGAGCAGATCAGGTCTCATTAGTGCCACAGTTAAACGAGAAAAAAAAAAAAAAAAAAAAACAAACAAACAAATCCACCCGTCTAATACTTTAGCTCCAAACCAGCTCCAAAAGCTTACCTGCAGAGCTGGAAGCACGACATGGCTCATTTTCAGTTCACTCTACCATCTCAGCCCAAAACCGCCTTTATTAGGGCAGAGGGATGAGCCAAAAATTCTTGTGGCCACCATACGAAAAACAGTGAAACATTACTTGGGCTTTCATGGAATTTGCACCATTTGGTGCCATAAACCCACCAATTTTCTATTTTATCCATTTCGGAGCTAGTAGTTTGAATGTCAGCTTCAGGAGAACACAGACTAGGAACTAAAAAAAGCCCTCCCTTTTTGAGTAACTAGATATGGTATTTGATAACTAAATATGGCATTTAAAATAGTTAAGCTCACACTTCTGATTCTGAGGAATGAAACTACTTATCACATGTTAAAAGCTAAGGCAGGATACTGTCAGATAACACAGAGCACAGGGACCTGGGAGCCCTACTTTATTAAATATTTCCTCTCTCCACCCACATCTCAACCACCACTGGAAATGTGATATCCGAGAATTTGCCCATCATTCATTCCACATTTACACAAGCTTAACAGTACCACACCTACTCAATCTCAAACTCCGCAGCAAAGAAGCATGATAGAAAAAGCTGTCGTTTCCCATTTGCCCCATACATGTGTTTAAGCCCAGCAACGACCCACAGAAGCACACAGGAGGCCCACAAAATAGGTGCACACCTATCGACCTGCCTGTAAACCAGCCATTTACCACGGCTCTGCCACCCTCTCAGTCTCCTTGGAAGTAAGCTTTCCAGCAGCATTTCTCTGGTCCTACTCCTCCAACACTCCCCGTGCCTCATTTGTTCCACATCAAGATGCATCCAGACACCGCACGCTCTGAAGAACATTGCTGGCTGCTATTTGCCAAGAACATGTGGCTAGCCCCTAACTCAGCTGGGCTCTGCTACCGCTCAGGAAGCAAACCTCACAACAGAACCCGCGTTTCCAGCTCTTAGTGCCAAATCGGATGCCACCCAGCTGCCACCCCACTCTGGTCAGGGGCGCCAGGAGGTAAGGAGAGGATGTCGCAGTTCGCCCTGCTTGCCCCTGGCCAAGGGGGATCCCCGCAGGCAGCTGAGGGAAACACCGCCGTGCCCAGAGCCAACAGCGGGGACAGGGACCAGCAGCCACCGCACGGTGACAACACCTGGGGAGCCCAGCGGGGACGAGCTGCCGGTGCACACAGGGATGCGGTGTGACCTTTACCGGGTTCACCGCCGCCCCATGCGCTGTGTTTACCACAGCCCGTGGCTCCCGGCCGGTGTCACCGCCTGTCCCCGCAGCCCAGGGCCGCTGCTCCGCCCGGGGAGATGGGAGGGGGGCAGCGGGCACTCCCTGCGCCCCCGGGGACGGTCCCGCGTCTCCCGCGAAGGCCCAGAGAGCGGGCCCCCCCGCCGAGCCCGCCGCTGGCTGCCCCGCAGCTCCCCGGCCCGGAGCCCCGGGGGGACCGAACAAAAGGCAAACGAAGGACCAACGGACGGCAAACCCCCACCCCTGCCCCCACCGCGAGGGTCCCGTCCGGGGCAGCGGGAGGGACCGGGCGGGGGGCGCCGCGCCCCGCACACAGCCCTGCCCCGGAGCGCCTCCGTCCCGCTGCCCGGCCCGGGGAACCCCCGCCCAGCTGGTGCGGAACG